>JBBPSB010000301.1:0-25662 GCA_038093375.1 Xerocomus brunneocitrinus
AAGGCGAAGGCCATCTGTAGGATGGCCGACTTACGCTTTACCTTTTTACTCACATCAATATCACGACGGTAATCGTCTTCGGTGTGAACTAAGGCTTGAGGCGTACCCCAACCTTATAATGCTCTTGCGACTGTAGAAGGCTTCGACTGGGAGGCAACCCCAGCAACAGGCTCGACCGCCAGCAGATCGCGCAATACTGCATTGTCGAGCAACACTTCTTCATCTGCCAGGAAGCCCAACACCCCCGCCAACTCATCACGCTGCGACTGACCCCGATCAAGAGCCACCATGTTGACATCAGTGTCTTCGTGTTCGTCGGCGGGGCCTTCGTTGTCACTCTCACTGTCAGTCTCCCCCTCGTCTGCTGGATTTTCAGGTGCCAGGTTACCACTGTCAGGCACCACCTCTGTTCCGAGCGAAACTGCCTGCAACAACTCCTTGTCCATGTCACGGAACTTAACAACGGGGCGGTATGGTGGCTTCCGTGCTGCTTTTTTCTGTGAATGTAAATGAGTTATTGGCAAAGGTAGTACAGATACGAACGAACTGGATCAGTTGTTCTGTAGTGTTGTCCGATCTGAATCATGTCAATTAGCGTCTGAGCATTTTGATTTGCACGCAGTGGGGAGTTCAGCCAAGTAAGAGTTGAACCGGTCCGCTCGTCGGGCATGGAGTTGACAAGGACAGCGAATATCTTGGTGGCAAGGATCTAGGAAGAGTTAGTTATGTGGCAAAAACAGGAAGATGGAATGGAGGCGTACACTGAGAACCCGTGCTTGACGGTTAGCCTTGAGCGTTTCCCACCATTTATAGGCGTCGTTGTTGACGACGGGGCCATCAAACGGCCATTCATTGAGCCAGTAGCTTTGGAGTTGATGGTGAAATTCTTCAACAACAGCAGCTGGACCAACTTGGTGTACAATGGCTGAGAGGTCGTCCTGGTTGTCCGGATGAGCTTCCGCATAGTCAAGCATGATCTTCAATCGACCCTTCAGAAATTCTTTGACCCTCTTGTAAGCACGGGGGTAGGGCATGGGGTGATCCAAGTGAGTAGATAATAAAGCTTGGTTACTGGATTGATTTTGAAGCGAAATCCGAATGGTGGGTGGTTCGAGAGTTGGTTTTGTGAGGAAATCAGATAGCGGATAGCCTGCAAGTGTAGAAATCAATCCGAACAATGCTATGGAAAATATGGGACTGAATGGCACGTACGAGGATCTAAGGCAAAAGCAGTAAAGTATACATCATTGGTAAAGAATTGCTTCCACCGCTTATTGTAAACCATTGTAACATGTTTCACGAGTGACGGAGATATTCCCGTCTCATGTTGCCCTTTAGCAAACAAGTCTTTGAGTGTGGCTCCAATCGCCAGCCAAAAAATGAAGACATCAGAGGCATTGGCATGTAGAGGGACCAAAGAGATCGGATCAACGGAGCCACAATAGCGGTGTACATGGCCATATTGTGCTCCATTTTTATTGACTGATGTCGACTGATGAACATATTCTGGACCTTTTTGTTCTAGAATGGGAGGATAAGTGTGACGTGCTTTCTACTGTTCAGCATAAATTATAGTACCCGAAATTTGATTTCTTTGGTTTCTACAAGTCGCCAAATGTTTGGAAAGCATTGTTCAAGTGAACTTGCAGCCAACCAATGAGTGCCGAAACGTGTTTTTCCAATCTTTGCTAACATATTAACTTTCTCATCTTCATTTCCAATGCATCGCTCTTTACGAAGATTGGCCACAGACTTTGTCGACTTGCTGAAGTGCTTGATAATTGGCCTCAGCAAGGATATCATCTAGCAATTTCCAAGTATCAGTCCATATTTGCATAGCCAAATGGACTCATAGATAAATGGAGTGGGATCCATACCAGCTGAAATTCCTCAGCAGAAGTTATGTCTTTGATTGTATTGTGAATGTGATGACAAGCGTCATTTAGATCTATCATGGTGGGGATCAATAACACAATGTCACGACGGGCATTCTTGGTAACTGCTGTACTATCAGAGCAAATGCCAGCCCATTTATCTTCGCCCACCGCACGGATTGTCTAGATGGCGCAAAAACATTCAAAATGGTTCTCAACAATATACTAAGTAAGTACCTGCCTTCAAGATCTTATCTTTGACCCATTCAGTGGTGTGTCGGACATCTGATTCCTCGTAGCCTTCTAAAAAGTATGTCTTGCAGTCTGGAGTGGTTGCGTGGACTGTGTAGATGGAATGTGGCTTGCGAGTATTTGTACCATCAAACGTGAGTGTGAGGTTATTTAGTTGTTGTAGTATCTCGATCTGCTGCGCTCGAATTGTGACGGCCTCTTTGGGAATGAAATCATGTGTGAATGAGCTGGAAGATATTGGTGCATATGATGGATTCATGGTACGGACAAAATCCTTCCACTCCTGCGAGTTGATCATGGACGGAACAAGGCCATGGACACAAATAAGCTTGAGAAGATGAAAATTGACGTTGTTCTGAAGGTTGGTATTTTCCTCGTGTTTCTTCCGCTTTGTGGCCTGGCAGAATGGGACGAGATCTAGCTTTGGTTGGGAACATTTGAGTTTCTTGGCTGCAGGTTCATCCGACAAGAATCCAGACTGTGATACGGACTCAGAGTCAGCTGAAGCAGTGGCCTCAACCCGTGCACCAAGGGAAGCAACTCTGCAAGCTTCAATTGCCTCCCGCTTGAGACTCAGATCAAGATATGCGCATGTTGATGCATGCCTGAGCACGCGGTCCTCCTGTGGACTTCCCTTCCGCTCGTGATCACACTGGGGAGAAATACACCACCAGCACGTGGTTTTCCGTCCGGATGAGTCAGATTCTTCAGACTTGATAATTAACTTGTTCATCAAAGGCTTCGGAGGGCGACCTTTTGAGCCTGGGTTGGTGTGCACAATTGATTTGGCAGGGGCTTTGCTATGTGTATGGGTATCTCGTGAGTTAACAGAGAGTTGGGCCTACACAAAGATCATGGCAGGTCAGCGCAAGTAATATAGATTGTGAACGAACATACTACTGCTTCCGGCCGCCCCTTCTTGAACATGCCCGACATTGCCTTGGATGCCAGTGGTAAAGGCTTCGAGCACTCTAGTAAGGCTGCGGGTAATGGACAATAGTGTACGGTCAACGTACCACTTTCTGATACTGTGTGTAGACCTTGTATATGCCCGCTACAATGTCTACTCCCCACTTTTTGACAATATTATCATTCGGATATCTGAGATGGTACCGCTCAAGCACATCAACGACGGCCTCGATTGGTTTCCCTCTTTCCTCGATGGACAACAGTTGATCGCCAGTTGTTCTTGTCTTCCATCCGAAGACCTGCTTGAACTGTTCATTGAGAGCCCCTATATCGTCTCCGGTGCGTTCGACCAGTTCTTCGTCAAGCTCAAACGATAAGAAGGTTGAATACCTTGATGTTGCTGGGTCACCAATAGGCAATTCACGAGGTAGATTGTGGATTATTGCCTGCAGATGCTCGAGCAGATGCTGGAATTGGTCTGACGTGAGAGACTCGGCGGCCGGTAATGACAAGTCCATCACCGGGAAACGGCGGCGATAGATCTCGAATCTCGATGGGACTGGTTGGAAACGGTGGTTGCGCAAATTTACTCCCGGTTGTGCCCGACCAAGTGGTTACTAAGGCTGAAGCGCTGACATCTGTCAGGGTACTTATCTACGCTCTGTCAAGTTATTCACACTTTTCAACAGGCCAAACAACCTCCCGACTTTTCAACCGGTTAATAAACAGTTAATAACAGCACTTATTCACAGCTGCTTAAAAATAGCGGCTTTTCAACCGTACCCTACAGTGGATCGAGCATTGAGTTCATTGAGCGGCTCTACAGGTTACGCTGAATTTTGAAACCCTAACGCAGACCAGATTGACGGGGAAGGCAATTGTTGACCCAATAGAGGTAAGCTCATATCGTCGTCAAACATTCATTTTTGTTGACATCCGCCGAGCGCTAATCATATCACGCAATTCACTGCCACGTGCAAGAACTACAAGAACTAGCATGTATAAATGTCACTGCTCGCCAGTTGATTCCTTCGCTACCTACTTATCCACTTATCATCATGTCCTTAGAGAAAGACAACGAGAAAAACGACAGCTCCAGGCAGTAT
Organism: Xerocomus brunneocitrinus; assembly: GCA_038093375.1. Classification (NCBI taxonomy): domain Eukaryota; kingdom Fungi; phylum Basidiomycota; class Agaricomycetes; order Boletales; family Boletaceae; genus Xerocomus; species Xerocomus brunneocitrinus. The sequence goes on from JBBPSB010000301.1 coordinate 4,142, forward strand.
GGCCAGCAAGCCGCTACTCAAGACGTCTACGACGAGCCTACCCTCGATGCGGTCTATCGTGCAAAGGCACGGATCCTAAATGATGCACTGCAAGACATCGGCATGGGGCGGTACCAGGCAAGTCTTCTATCCTCTTTCATCTTTGGTGGTCGTTGATTGACTCTGAGTCTGCTTAGTGGTTTTTGTTCGTCGTCGCTGGCTTTGGTTGGTTATCGTAAGCGTACCAGTCGATTGTCAAAGTGGGTCACTGATATATTTTGGGGAACTAGGGACAACCTTTGGCCGGTGGGTATACTCTTTCCCAGTGGCGCAGATATCGGTGATCATTGATTGGCATTGATCGACCCTGTAGATCGTCACGAGTCTCATCCTCAGCCCTGTCGTGTACGAATTTCAAGTCCAAGGGCCCATCCTTAAGCTTGCTCAGAACATTGGACTACTTGTCGGAGCTGCCTTCTGGGGTGTCACGTCAGACGTCTGGGGTCGTCGGTAAGCTACACTGCATCGCTGTATTTGTTAGCTGTCTGACATCAGCCTAGCTGGGCGTTCAACCTGACACTTCTCATCACGGGAGTGTTCGCGATCGCAGCTGGGGCCTCGCCAAACTATGTTGCCCTCTGCTCGCTCACCGCGGTCTGGTCGATTGGTGTCGGCGGTAATTTGCCAGTTGACTCTGCAGTGTTCCTCGGTTCGTTCACCATTTTCGTTTCTCCAACGCACTAACTCCGCTTCCAGAGTTTATGCCCGCCTCCCATCAATACCTTCTCACCGTACTCTCCATATGGTGGGCCTTCGGACAGCTTTTAGGGAGTCTGGTACGTAAAAGTCTTATCTCCAAATCATCTTACACAGATCGTTCGCACAGGTCGCTTGGCCACTCATATCTGATTTTTCTTGCCCAGCTCCCCCTGCTCCTTGTCCCAGATCTTCCAACGAAGGTTGGCGTTACTTCCTATATACCATGGGCGGCCTTATGATGGCTCTCTGGATCCTCCGATTCTTTGTGTTCAATCTTTATGAAAGCCCAAAATACCTCATGGGTCGCGGCCAGGACGAAGCGGCAGTCGAAGTCATCCATAGAGTGGCAGCTTACAACGGCAAGACAAGTACTCTCACTGTAGAACAGCTGAAAGATGCTGAAAAGTTGGGAGAGGAATTGAAAGGGAAAGAGGACAAGATGGACGTGTCAGCGGCTGGTGCTATTAAGAGAAAACTTGCAATGTTTGACGCGAGTCACGTTAAGCCTTTGTTTGCGACTCGGAAGCTGGCGTACTCCACTAGTTTGCTGATCACACTGTGGGGTAAGCATTCTTTTCACTTATGATAGAAACTATGCTGATTAAAGTTGGATCGTCCATGTAGCGCTTATTGGGCTTGCTTTCCCACTGTAAGTGCAAATTCATGCATAACATATTCGGTACTCAGTCTCGCATTAGGTATAATGGCTTTGTGACATACTAGTGTGTTGCATCACCGTTTTCCTCTGAAGTGTAACATGCCTGACACAGCTCACCAGCCTTCAAAGCAGAGGAGCCAATTTCGGCGACAGCTCCGTATACATCACCTATCGTAACGTCAGTTACCTAGCAGACATGGATTTCTCGAAGTGCTGACTCGAATCCCAGCAAGTCATTATAAGCGTGATCGGTGTTCCCGGTGCCCTCTTGGCAGGGTATTGCGTAGAGTTGCCATTCCTCGGACGGCGTGGTACCCTGTCGATATTCACGCGTATGTGCCCTGCAAAACCGTCTTTATCTGTTATTGACCGACCCAGTCCTCACGGGTGTGTTCATTATGGCATCGACAACGGCACGTACATCAAATGCACTGCTTGGATGGAACTGCGGATACAGTTTCACCAGCAATATAATGTACGGCGTGTTGTACGCGATTTCACCTGAGCTGTTCCCTACAAGGGATCGAGGAACAGGGAATGCCATCGTTGCGAGTGCGAATCGCGTATTCGGTATCATGGTGAGTGATTTGGTAGACCACGGGCTATCGGGGTTTGGTGTTTGAAATGGAAACTAACTCACGAGTCACCTTGTACAGTCCCCGATCATTGCGCTGTATGCCAACTTGAATACTTCAGTGCCAATCTGGGTAGCTGGTGTGATATTCATTGCAGCAGGGCTCATTGCCTTGTTGTTGCCATTTGAACCTCGCGGAAAAGCGGCGTTGTAGTTGTGTAAAATTGACGATTTTTAAATCATGATTTCCTGTCTACCAACTTATCTTGAGTGACTAAGCGCATAACCTGAAAAATATCAGAGCAACTACTACAACGCTCACGAATCACGATGGAGTTCATACCTGGGCCTGCCATTCATCGGGTCCTTTGCGCGGATTGTGGTGAGTCTCTCCCATCCCAAAGATCAGACGATCCCTATACGCAAATGACCAGGAACACCGATCGAGCCCAACTCGGCCAATCTCTGTGTAAGTTGTCTGCGGAATAGGTGCGTATGAGACAAAGATCGCGCGTCGTGTACACTGACAACCTCTCCCATCATCACCAGCGTCGACATCACAGAGGGAATCCCAAAACAATGTACGTTCCTGTCTTTCGAGCTCTGCCGGACCCGACCGCTGACGACGCCTCAGCATCTGTCTCATTCTGCCGCAATTGCGAACGTTTCTTGTCACCCCCATCTGCATGGGCGGCCGCACGGCCAGAATCGCAGGAACTTTTAGCACTATGTTTGAAGCGGCTCAAGGGGCTCAACAAGGTGCGCCTCACTGAGGCCCATTTCATCTGGACGGAACCACACTCGAAGCGCTTGCGTGTCTCCCTCACGATTCAAAAAGAGGTATGTCGACTGTCTTCTCAGGCATGACATACATCCATAACATCACGGCGCACGTACATAGGTGCTCACTGCTACCATCCTCGAACAAGTCTTTGAGATCGAGTACCTTGTTCAGCATACCCAATGTCCTGACTGCACCAAACTTGCCGCGAAGAACACATGGAAGGCACTTGTTCAAGTCCGCCAAAAGGTCACGCACAAACGCACGTTTTTGTTTCTCGAACAGCTCATCTTGAGGCACGGCGCACAAAAGGATACGGTGGGTGTCAAGGAAGTAAGGGATGGCCTGGATTTCTTTTATAGCCAGCGGAGTCATGCGATACGGATGGTGGAGTTTTTGACGGGGGTTGTGCCCGTGCGGTCAGTCCTCCGTCTTTACCAGTGTTCATACGTGACGCCGTTCGAATGGCGTGCAGATCCAAGGGATCCGAACAACTGTTATCAACAGACACCCACTCAAACACTGCCAACTACAAATTCACCTACTCGGTCGAGATCGCGCCGATCTGCAAGGACGACCTCGTCTGCATTCCGCTCAAACAAGCGCGCTCGCTGTCCAACATTTCCCCGTTGACGATATGCACCCGCGTTGGGTCGTCGTTTCAGCTTTTGGACGTGAACACGCTCCAGGCAGTCGAGGTGAGCACACAGGTGTATTGGCGTTCCCCGTTTTCGGCGCTGGCGGGGATCACCGACCTCGTCGAGTTCACTGTACTGGACGTCGAGCCGATCGGAACGCACCGTGGCCGTTGGGTGCTCGCGGACGCCCAAGTTGCACTCGCGGGCGCCTTTCGGAGTTCAAGGCGACATGGCGACGCCCAGGACATGCTGGTGGACCATGAGTCTGCAGGGGGCACGAGTCAGATTCTGCACACGCGCACGCATCTCGGGGGGATTCTGCAACCGGGGGATACGGCGATGGGATATTACCTCACTGCATCTAATTTCAACTCGGATGATTATGCGAGCTTGCCTGTGGAGCGCATTCCAGACGTGATCCTCATTAAAAAGGCATATCCAAATCGGCGAAAAAAGGGTCGGACGCGGGGGTGGAAGTTGCGGAGCATTGCCAAGGAAGAAGGTGAGGAGGGAGAGACGGGTGGTGGGAGGGGCGTGGTTGGCCGGATGGGCGGACGGGATCAGAGAAAAGTGGATGAGGATTATGAGTTATTCTTGAGGGAGTTGGAGGAGGATCCTGAGTTGAGGGCGACCGTGAACCTGTACAAGGCCAAGGATGTGAAGATGCAGGACGTGAGCACAACGAAGAAGAAAGGAGGACAGTATGGAATGGACGTGGATGAGGTTGGTCTTGAGAAAGGTGGTGTTGCGAGTGCGGACGTGGATGGAGAGGATGAAGAAGAGGAAACTGATTTCCCTGATGTCCGGTTGGAGGAGTTGCTGGAAGACTTTGATGAGATGACGCTGGGCGATGGCGAAAAATCAAGCTGACCTACTAGGTATAACGACATGCCCCGTGTGCCTATGCTTTTCAATTGCCACGGTCTGTCAATTCTGTGCAATTCCACGCCATTTACTAGTACTAGCATCTGGGGATAAGCTCTGCCAGCTCGGATATATATAAGGTCACACAACTTGACCCGCCGGACCAGAACGAGACTGCAGCATCCATGGAGGGCTTCAAATCAACGAATGAATACATGTGGGAAAAAGCTAGGTCAATAGTTGACTATCTCCATCCTCAAAACGTGATCACCCATCCTCCGATATCTCATAGCTAAGGGTTGGTATCTGAAGACGTCACCAACTCCATATCTTCAAACGGCCCGGCCACCATCATCCGGTAAGCCCATGAGGGGGAGGAGTCTGAACGCCCAGCTCTGGGGCTTTCCAGCCAGCCTCTCCACGTCGTCCGTCCGAGGCAAGTGATACACTCGCAAGCAAGATAGAGTCCTGCGTCTCCAGTCTATCCCTCAAATACGCCCTCGCATTCAAGTTGGCAAGAACGGTGCTAGAATACACCGAGCAAAGCGGAAGGGCGAACAGGGCATAGATCATTTTCGACGGCAAGACGTACATCTATCGGCGGTACGTGTGCAAGGGTAGGGAATAGAGGACGGGGGCGTCAGGAACGATGGTAGACAGGTGTACCAGGACACACAAAGATGATCGTCAACAGCGCAAACATGGCTGTCCACATGCCCGTGTTGACGGCAATCACGGTGAGACGTTGTAACATGTGTGCCGTACTTGCAACCCAGAAAAGCAGGGGTCAGATGGGTCCCGAGTCGGCGGCGCAGAAGTTCTGCACACATACCTTGCAAAGACAGTGGACATACGTTCGCGGATGAGTAAGAATACCAAGAACGTGGCGATCAGGATATCCTCTCCTGCCACGACAGAGAGAGCCAACGTGATTGGGTCCTGCACAGATTGTTCGGCGCTTCGATTCAGATATTATACGTGTCCATGTACATACCGTAAGTGACTTGGCATTAATATTGAGTATAGTAATATCAACAGAATGAAAACTGGATGCGGAATAAGTGTACATTAGGTTACAGACCGCGAAAAAGGAACGGACCCATTCGAATAAGAGAACGCTCTTGCGACATATTGAAATTACTAAGGTTGTAACTGTCAGACGTTGCTGATGACAGGACGCGACCGATGAAGCTCACCAATAGCTGGCACTAGTAAAAAGCTCTATGCACCAGTCGGCGTGCGTTCTGTTCACTTGGTGGGGTACACGGACGAAGAGCACTCACGTTTGCATGCATGAGATCCCATAAAATGCTGTCGTCGTGATAGCGGAAAAGTACATCCAGGCATATATCGGTCCAGATAGCAAGTCAAACGGGTTTGTTGAATCCATGCCTGCGAATGGAGAGAGCCATTCATGCGATGGGATGCCCACCTAGTAGTTATATGAAACATCGGCTATTCAAGCACGCCAGCTCGAAGGAGAGTTTGAATGCCATGATGGGCGCAAGAAAGCAAGATTCGGCGCAGAAACACGTCTGGAGCTGTCCTCTCCGATCACGTAGTACGCACGCCCATCGTCCCACCGTCTTTCGCCTAGGCAGGCAGTGGCACCTGCTCTAGAGTCAGTGCGCCTCCACCACGCTCTTTCGCTCGCTTCCACCCACAGCGAGCGTGTAAAATTGTTCGCGCACTAGTTATCAGGCGAGCCCCGTTACGCTTGCAATGGCGGTCAGCGGGCTCGTTTCCACTGTTCAGTAAAACAGGTACCGTGCCATCACCCAAGCGCCACAGCAACACGGTGCACATCATCATATCTTGCACATTGTCGTCATGTTCTCGAATGCGCCTCCCACGCCCGCCCGTCCCTCCTCCCTCACCTGCACCTTCACCTATGTCAATGACATGCCCTGCAATATCACGATGTGATGACAATGATGATGACGCGATCAACACGACCGTACCCCACGGGTATACACACTGTATGGGTACGCTATATATAGGCATACCCGTCCCAAGACCCATACAGGTCAGCCTCCTGACACGCACGACCTTAGCCCCATCATGTTGGTACAACTCTCTTCCGGGATCAGAGCAATAAACTATAGTTCAATCAAGGGCATTAATGAAAGGTGTGAATGACTGTAAGTATGTTACTCCTGCAAAATGTGTTAATTTGTAAGCAAGGTTCTTGTGGACATCTAGGCAGTAAGTCTAGTTGATATGGCGATAGAATCTGATTGGCTGTGGACAGTGATCGTTCGGCACACAGCGCCGAATAATGTAGTACAGCAAACAAAGACAGAACTTCGCAGGAGATAGCATAAGAACACCGAAGCAAATTGAAGACTACGACTAAACAGGTACCTGATAGTTCATAGGAAATTCCTCCATTGCTTTCCAGCAGGCCCTTCCTTGATGTGATGACGCACATATCAGTGCGGAGGAGAACAGGGGCCGGCAGGAACTAAATGGGTTGATTAGTATCTGGTGAAATGACGCAACGCTTTGGCTAATCCAAAGTGACCGATCGGGGGACTTCGTGTACCGAGAACCGGTGGGTTTGCGGAACGCGCCAAAAATTGAATCTCTTCTTTATCGCCGACTCAGTGCATCTGTTCTCTCAGCTTTTTGTCTTCCAGGAACTGTTCCATCCATGAGAAAGAGGTTCGTACCATCTGGAACAAAGACATGACATTTTGAGTATCACGGCGGTGATGAATAATGCCTTGTCACGTAAGTTGTAGGATCATGGTGATCCCATAATCCCACTGCTGCAACTGGCGCGACAAACCATTTGACAAAACGCTATCATTGCTGCAGAGTTGGGCGTTTTCTGCATTTCCTCGTTGGTATCCCACGCTAGTCTGTGACCAGACACGCCTTACGAGGGGGTGTGGCATACTAAGTATGCCTCTGCATTTTGCATCGTATGTGTCCGCTCGGGACGGTGCGTATGTGTGGTCCCGATCCGGTGGCGATGTCATGCGGGACAGGACCATCATCGTCTAGTATGATCACACCTGAAAACCTTTGAATGTGACGCTCCAACTTATGCAAGACGAAGGACACGCTAGCTTCATGTGACCGTGTGTCCCTGCTAAGATGAGGTAGCATACATCTCAAGGTAAGAACTTACATTTTGCTTTTGAACCTCGAGAGCGAATCCATGCACGACCTATGCAACCATGAGTAAATGCCAGGTGACAGTTCACCCCATTCGGTGAGCGCAGCCTATGAAGCAGTGCACGAGACGCTTCTCGAGAATGCTTCCTGCCCTAGGCCCTCCAAGTGCACTGGCAGAGATAGCTATATCGTAGCCAAAGTAAATGGACGCAAAAGATCATGACAGACGCGATTATATGTGGTCCGTAAAAGTTATCAGCCATGGAAGACCGTCTGGCCAAAGTGGATCATATGGTCATTCATTATCCTGCTGCTGTCCTCCCCATTCTGGCAAACATCGGGACATCGATCGGCCCTGCCGGTGCGTTGACGATAGGTAATGTGATCCGAGGTTATAGGAAGAACAGTTCTATCCCATGGCGCTCGCTGGCTTGTACCTATAACCAGAGTTATCGCACAGTATCATCCAGATTACCCGGCCTCTTTCAAGCGAGGCGCGAGTGCAAGTGCATGTCTGGGCGAATAAGCGTGGCAATTTGGACTTGACTGTGGGGCCGTGGCAAGCTCGGGACCGAACCAAGTGGGCTGCGACCAGATCGTCGACGCCCTGAGTGCAAATAACATAATGTGGAACTTATTCCGTGGTTAGCTGGGTTCAAGCAGCTGCGCGGTAGAGTTGTGCGTAGCATGCATGGGTTGAATGACTGACGTCAACATTCTGTAGTATAAAACTCACGGGAGATACGGTCACGCAGGAGGATTGGCCTCCATTGGAATGATGTGGATTCTTATTACTTTTGTAGGTATTTGTATCCCGACCTGGGGGCCGTTGCTGGCTACTGTCCAACATGCATATGGAAGGTATATTTTTGATGGACGGAGGGCTGCAATTTGGGTCAGGAACAAGTGAATCAACATAACATACCTGGATGCGCACCTGAGGGAAGCCACAGTTTGACTGATGTCGGACTGAATGAAACTCAAGAGGGTACGATATGAAGGATACCTGTTGCGATTCATGTGGGGATCTTACCCCGGGGTTGATAATTTGATATATTCATTTTGACGGATGAGATATGCAAGATAAGAGCTGAGAATTGAAAAAAAAGTGTATGGGGAAGTACAGTGGAAATAGTTAATAGTTTTTGTCTTTTGCACGTTCCATGGCTGTGAAGAAATAGTTGGCAGCTTGAATGAAAATGATTCTGCGGCGACGCACGGTTGTAATGTAGGAGCTTCTCGATTAGGTCAACGTGCGTCAACACCATGCGACGACAGCAATATCTTTTCAACTGCAACTCATCAAGAGCGTCTCTGAAGCTGAATGTAAGGTTGGATAAGACAAAGCAATGAATGACGTACCCCTCGCTTACATCATTTGCAAGCAACTCTAGGTATGCATTCCATTTATCACCGATGACTTTTCCGCATGTGAAGCATCTCACTGGAATGATCTATGTGGTATTGGGTGAATTGTAGTGCTGAGCGTGGTTATGACTTACCATGATGGTGGTCTTCGGAGAAGGACAATAACAGCACGTGACGTTTGAAGAACGCGTGCACGTGCTTTTCACACAACGAACTGGAGCGCGTTCAACCTCGTCATTACTGTCGTCGTCCTCAACATGAGTGACGGCTTTGAGCTGCAAGACGAGCTCGAGTCTCTCCAAGACGTTTCTTCGTACGAGATTCCCAACGGACACGACTTGCACGATACCGAACCTGGCCCCTTACTACAGCGTACGTTCTTGCTCAGCTGTCCAAGTTGCTTCTGATCACACCATCCTACAGATGTCGTCAACAGAACTGCACACAACTCAGAATCCATCACGGAGCCCGAGATATTTGATATCTTTCGTAGCTTGCTCAAACACGCAGATGCAGTCCCCGGCCCACTCATGAGCAAACTCCTGGATTCGATCGGGTCGGGATTCAGTGCTCAAATAGATGCAGCGATTAGGGATTCAAGAGAGGACGATCAACAGGTTGTCAGGGCACACAAGCTACCGCTAGAGATGTACGCATTTCTCCTCCACTGGTTCGTCACCGCCGCAGAAAAGGTGAAATCGCGGGGCGAAGAGGATGCCCCGCATCCCCAACCACGGGCTCGGCGTGGCAAAGGAGGTAAGGCAGGGGGCTCACGTGCTGCTGGGAGATCCGCAGAGGCGTGGAGTTGGATGGACCAGATACCAGCTACGCTCGATCTGTTCTCCAAGGCAATGAAGCTGAAAACCCATCGTATCTGGTTGACGAGTCCAGAGAGGGATGCATTCGTAACGTATGGTTTCTATACCCTGTCCATGAAGTGCGCTAGTGACCTCGAGCCAGTTGTCTTACTCGTCCTGCGTATCACATCACAGAGAGCGAACAATATATGAAGGACAACACCATCAAGATGAATGTCTACAAAGTCATTTGTATCGCGGTCAAGCATCACGGGCACGCTGTTGCAGCACAGATCAGCATTATGCAGTCACTGCAGTATTACGAACACCTCTCCGAACCAATGGCGGAACTTCTGTCTTATCTCGCCAAAGACTTTGACCATGCCCAACTTGGAGATGAGATTCTTCGCGAAATTGCTGGCAAGACTTTTAGCGCACAAGATACGAAAGGTCCTAGAGCCTTTTCGCGGTTTCTAGTGAAGTTCAGTGAGGACTCGCCGCGGACAGTACTGAAGAAAATCAGTCTGCTTCTTGAACACTTGGATTCCGAGGTATGTACCTACCACTTTGAGCCATCGACATTGACGGAGATCCGCCTAGTCATACCCAATGCGCATGGCCCTTGTCGAAGTCATCGGCTCCCTGATTCGCGAACTTTCCAGCTCAGAAGACATGGCCAACGACTCGACTCAAACACACAAACAGCTCAGCGGACTTTTCGATCTCCTCATCTCGCGGACACTCGATATGTCCTCGTATGTGCGCTCTAAAGTGCTCGCCACGTTCTCGAAGCTCTGTGATCTCCGTGTTCCGTTTCCAAAGCAGCGACTCATGATCACGAGACAAGCAGCGGCCATGTTGGAAGACAAGGCTTCGACGGTGCGCAAGTCGGCCGTGGCGTTGTTGACCAAACTCATAAGAACGCACCCGTGGGGGCTCATGCATGGCGGTCCACTGAATCTTGAGAAATGGCAGGGCTATTATGAGGAGGTGAAAGGTAAACTGGAAAAATTGGAAGACGCTGTTGGGAAGGCCGTGGAACGGGACGAGGCTGGGGAAGAAAGCGAACAAGACGGGGAGGACGAGCACGAAGAAGAGAGAGAAGGGGATGCCAGTGAAGACGATGAAGTGGAGAGAGACGACGTCGAAAGCACCCCTAGAGCCAGCAAACAAAAGAAAAAGTTCGTTGGGCTTGGTTGTTTGATTCGTTCTGACGATTTTCATCAGGTCAAGGGTAGAAGATGGCGACGAAATGGATGTCGACGAGCCAGACGCAGAACTGGACAGCATAATGGACGAGGATGATGACGAGGGACAGCCCAGACGGAAGAAACGAAAAGGGAAGAAGAAGGCGCGCAATCCAACTGTGAACCTTGCGGCGATAACATCAGAACAAGAGGCCCTCGCTGCGCTGGAGTCCAATGAAGCCCTCCACCTCAGACTACGGAAGAAATACTATTCGGAAGCACTCAACTTTATCAGGACGATCGAAAGTGCTATGGAACTTGTGATGCAACTGCTTGGCAGTACCAACAAAGCAGAGGTGTTGGAGTCGATGGAGTTTTTCCGAGTAACCAAGGAATATGAATTCGAATCATCAGAGGTGGCCTCACATTATCCGTGTGATGCATTTGGCTTACGTGCGTTTTAGCTGGGGATTAAACGCATGCTTCACTTGATATGGTCGAAAGACAACAATCAGACTTCCGAAGATGGCAAAGAACTGAAGGGTGTGCGATCCCGTTTATTGGAGTGCTATCGCAACTTGTACTTTGAAGCCTTGCCTGACATGGAGCCGAAGCAGCAAGTGAACCGGATCGCGAAGAATATGATCGAGTTAGTATCCATCACATTTCTTTCTTTCTTTCGTCTCACTGATTCCACTAGGTTGACCTATGACTCCACGCTGGCAGAACTGACCAGTCTGGAAGAGATGATGAAGACCATGATGGACGAAGATTTCGTCCATCACGACATTATCAACAAGCTATGGCAGGTCTACAGTAAGCTCTTTCCGGTTGTAATGCAAAAGGTCGCTGAAGCCCTCTTTGGCAAGGTTCTCCGAAACCCCTTCCTGCATGTCAACGACGAGGCGCGATCATCATCCTTGGCATGTTTGCGCTGGCTAAACGTAGCGTCGTATCGGAAAACGTTGACGTCTTACTCAGGGTGGGATTAGGCCCCCTGGGAAAGGTAGGGTTTTGTGGTCGTCTCCCAATGTTGTAATTGACCACTTCTCAGGTTGACCTTATGCTCGCGCGATATACTTGCGTTGCTCTTCAACGCCTCAATGGCAGCGCGAAAAAAGTCAAGGGTAAGCTCACCAACTAATCCCGTGTTTTTCATAATGATGACATGATGAACAGGCTCACTTCTCGACAAGACCCTCCGCATGGAAATGGAAAATTCAGTTTTCAAAAAACTCCAAGATGCTATTGAACACCCCTGTCGTTCCAAAGAGTGGTTTGGGATGGCAGAGCAAGCCATCAATACAGTATACGCTCTTGGTGATCGCCCCGATGAGCTGTGTAACGAGATCATCAAGAACCTCACCCGCCGAGCGTTTACACCCAAGCCACAACCAGCAGCTATAGACGCGCCAGGAGACGAGGAGCGAGATCCGGATGCGATGGAGGAGGACGCAGAGCCTCCGGCATCTACATTTACTGCATCACAAGCACCTTTGTCGCAAGGTCCGTCCGTCATGGAAGGAACAACTCGGGGATCGGGGGAGAAAGATATTGGCGACGTATTCCATCTCAGTCAACTTTTATTCGTCGTCGGGCATGTTGCGATCAAGCACATTGTCTTCCTTGAGCTTGTCGAACGTGAATGGAAGCGCCAAAAGGACGAGAAAGAGCTAGGTTAGTCTCGTGATGTTTTCTTAGCAAGGTTGCTCATGCGTTCTTGCAGCGGAGAGGCTCGCAGCTGCACCGCATTCGGCGAACAAGGGATCCAAGGAAGTCGAGGAGCTTGATCAGGTCGCTGGAAATGTGGAGGATGAGATTGGTGAACGAATAACTGCGGTGCGGGAAACGGAGCTCTTGTACGGGCCACAGTCTTTGCTAGCACTTTTCGGACCCCTACTCGTCCACGTCTGTGGGAGCCCTCACAAATTCAAGGCAAGTCAAACCCAACAGTTTCGTGTATGCATGCTCACAGCGGATTTCTAGAACCAGACTCTCCGTGCGACGGCGACACTGTCGTTTGCGAAGTTCCTTTGCGTCAGTTCCAATTTCTGTGACCAACACCATCGCCTCCTGTTCAAGGTTCTCGAGACCTCAAAGGACCCGAGCATCCGCAGCAACATTGTCATTGCGCTCGGAGACATCGCCGTCTCCTTTAGCAATATCATTGACGAGAATAGCAACGAGCTCTACAAGGGTCTCTCGGACCAAGACCTGGTGGTCAAGAAAAACACGCTCATGGTGCTCACCCATCTCATCCTCAACGGGATGATCAAGGTGAAGGGTCAGCTGGGCGAGATGGCCAAGTGTCTGGAGGACACGGAGCCGCGGGTGTCGGATCTAGCCAAGCTGTTCTTTACAGAGCTGTCCACAAAAGACAATGCGATCTACAACAATCTGCCAGATGGTCAGGCCGCATTCCTTTCCTTGTATTTGAATACGTGTTGATACTCACGGAACGTACGCAGTGATCAGCCACTTGTCGTCTGGGGAACATGCAGTCGAAGAAAAGGCGTTTCAAAGCACGATGCGCTACATTTTCTCCTTTATCGAAAAAGTAAGCGCTTGATCCTCGGCCCGCTTCGCCCCTCGGACTGACCCCACGCGACAGGAAAAACAAGCGGAAAACATTGTCGAGAAACTGTGCCAACGTTTCCGGCTGTCGGAAGACGCTCGCCAGTGGCGCGATATTGCGTTTTGCCTCTCGCTGCTCCCGTTCAAGTCGGAGCGCTCCGTCAAGAAGCTCATCGAGGGCTTACCGTTTTATAGGGACAAGCTGCACGAGGAGGAGGTGTTTGCGTACTTCAACGAGATGTTGACCAAGGCGAGGTCGAACAAATCGGCGAACAAGCCCGATGCCGAGTTGAACGAGTTTGAATCGGTGGGTGGATGTCTCATTTCCCTTTGGTTCTTGGGTGCTGATACGCGGGATGCGCATGATGACAGATTTTGGACGAGCATCGACGTCAAGGTGAGGAAGACCAGGCGTTTGAGAAGCGGGTCGAAGGCAAGAAGGCGGCTGCGCGAAAAAAGGCGACACGGCGATGTGAGCATTTTCCCCTGAACCACGAATGACACTCATGGACACACAGCGACGCGGAAAAAGGTACAGGTGCAGGAGCCCGAGGTCGAGCCCGAAGCTCCCGCACCCGAGCCCCCCGCCCGTGCAAAACGACGCGCCCAGGCGCGGGACCGGGACGACGAGGACGACGACTTGTACGTGTAACACACCCGCGCACCGGCAAAATGGATGTATACGAATACTTGTACCTTGTGTGATCTAATGTGTGCAGAGGGTTGAAACCTACAATGTGCATGTACATGTAAGTAATAATGATACGACAGCGCCCACGATCGAAAAGGAGTGTGTCATTGCAAGATGTAAGTGTCCAACGACGGCGCGAACAGGGTCCATATACGTCCACGAACCAAGGGCGAAAAGAAAAATGAGCGTCAAGGGTCAACATTGTTCAAAGCGTGCGCATCTCTTTCGAGGATAAATAAAACTGCAGATGACAAGATGAAAAGTGAAGAGACCAGAAAGGAGGAAAGTGGAAAATAACAAGAAAAGAGAGCGTATAAGACAACCGAGGCGTTGGATGGATTAGAAGCGTGGTATACGGTTTTGAGTCTGCGAACAGGGTACAATAAAAATGACTACCTCCGTCCACAGAACGACATTTTCTTGTTCCCCTTTCCACACTAAAAAGTAGAAATGGGAAAAAGAACAAGAAACAAAATTAAAGAGCGACAAGTACAAGACATGTCCCTCGCCAAAAGAAAAAAGAAAGAGAAAAGGGATCATACTCATTCCGCCTTGAACCGGCGGCCGTCACCACCTCGCCGCATGACAGCTTTCATAAACGAGAAAAAACGGTCAGCATATTCGTGTGGTGGCACCGGACTTATTTTATGCTGAAAGACACGATGAGCATACCACGATAATCCCTCGCTAGACACTCACGCGATCCGCCTTGAGCCCCTTCCAAAAATGCTCCAATTTTTTCACGGCCGAGTAAGGCGTTAGAATATCGATGATGCCGAGATAGTAGAGTGTGTCCATTGGCCGGTTGGCTTCGTCTGTCGCTTGCAAACCCCCCTCGTCCTGATAAAAAATGAACTGCTGTCGGTCACCCGTGTCTTCTTCCGGCAAGTCGAGCACGCCCGAACCGAGGCGCTTTATGTCCGACTCGCGCATCGCACGCTTCATCGCAATCGCTTCCGGCGACCGCGCGCCCTTGTGCTGCGTATTTTTCCGGCGGATGGCAGGTACAGACGGCTATTATGGGGATAGACACGTCCGTCAGTTGCGGGCACCTGCGACAAACAACACCGCCCTTCCACTTACCGAAAACACCTTGAGCGTATTGCTACGCAGGTTGTCCCTGTTCCCCCGCTGGACATGGTGTATCCCAACGAGCAGACTGTAGTCCATCACATACACCGATTTGAGGAACGCCGAGTCACGACGAATTTGCTCCGTCAAGAGCGCGCGCTTTTCCGGTCCAAGCTCGAGCATCTTTCCGCGGTTGATCCAGTTGAGGTCCTTGAGCACCGCACGGGGATTCTTTGCTGCCTTTTCTTCCGAGTATTCTCTACCAACGGTGCTACCCTTGAGATCGTACGTCTCGTGGATGTCCTTATGCGGCGGAAACAGATTGTTCATGATAACAAAGTGGATTTTGCGGCCCCTGGGGAGCTTGACACGATGGAGGCCATAGAACCGGGACAACAGCGTGTGGGGATTGTTCTTGACGTGCGTGTGATATTCCTTCAGGATCGATAGGAGGAACTTGTGTTCTGAGTGCCGAATGGTCTTGATGATGAAGCGGTAGTCGCGCGAAAAGTAAAAGAACGAGCCCGACTTGCCCGGTGAGCCCAGTTCGGAGAGGATGTATTTGACCGTGAGTGAGAGGAGGTAATCGGCGGGGTCGAGTTGGAAATAATCCTCTCTCAGTTCGCGAAACACCCACGGGGCGTAATCTTTAAACTTGAAATCGTACTTGGCAGAGGGCGTTAGTTCATTTCCGATGCTGTGGACAAGATGAGGACGTCAGAGTGACGCGGATCGGAGTAGATGCGCACATGTCAAAAGAGTACTTGTGTCGTGCAGTAAAGTCTTCGTCAGTAAGTGGTCGTTTTATCTTTGCTTGGTACCGCGAGACCTGGTAAGAAAGCCGAATGAGTGAATACTGATCATAATCGGGGCAAAACTGACAGCAATGCGAATCCCCGTGAGCATGTTGTACATGAGGACATAGTTGACGTGGTCTTCGCCGATCAAGTTGCCAACCAGGACCTTGTTCTCTTCTTCTCTGCCTACGGAGCCTCTTCGTCGCGAAGCTGGGCGGGTCAAGGCTTCTTCAGCGTCTTTTTGTGCCTTTGCTCTCTTTCTCTCCCTCCTGATTTGCTCTGCCTGGAGCTGGATGTCGTCCTCGATGTCTGTGTCGCGGTCGTACCCGTGCCCCGCCTGAGGCGCTGAACGGACAGAACGAATGTGCCCCCCGGTCGTATTCCGTCTCGTGGGGCGTTGTGAGGGAGGGTGGAGATAGCCGTCTTGAGACTGGGACAGAGAGGACGCGTGACCGCGCATATACCTGGGTGGGGGTGCCGAGGTAGACACAGACACAGACATCGACGCCTCTGCGACGAAGAGGACCTCTGAGGTGCCATCTGGCAGCATTGTGCGCGCTGCACGAGTGGACGAGGCAACAGTGCGTGCACTGACCGTGGACAGCCTCGTGTCTGTTGACGCCCGATGGAGCAGGTCGTGGTGGGTTGACTTTGAGAACGCCGACGGTGGTGAACGGGGGATTTGGCGGGCGTCGCGGTCATCGACGGAAGGTGTTCGGTGGTGTGAAGAAGAGGGGATGGCGCGAGCGAAGGCGGGCATTGCGTCGGGATCGTCGGGCTGTTTTATGCTCGCTGGTGGCGATGGCGGGGGCGGGCCAACGGGTGCGACGGGCGGGAAGGCGGGCTGTGTGTGAACGTCGGTGGCGACGACGTGCATGAGTGGATTCGAATCGAGGCTGGCGAGGGCGAGCATCCTCATCAACGCCGAAGCCAAATTATTATTTATTATTTATTAGCATTACCAATAAAAATAATTCACAGATAAAATGGGACCCCGTACACCACCGGCGCCGCACCGGTCAAGTACTTGAGCTTGCACATCTCCCGCGAGCGTGCGACCGCACGAACAACAGACGTCTTCTCCTCCCCCGCCGCAAAATTGAGCTGGTCAAACACACCCTGCGTGATCTTGTCAATGTCCCGGTCCGTCACATCCCACAGGTTCGCCACCAGCGTCGGGCTGTACACTGAAATTAGCATTGTCACCCCTGTCAGCTCACCACTCACCATCCTGCAATCATATAATGGTAGGGCGTTCCCACCCGATCAAACTCCCCCATATCCCGCAGTGCTCCAGAGGAACATCCCCATAGCATCGTTGCTGCACACCGTGGTAAATGTCTTATCTTGTGGGACCTCACATAGTGCTCCCCTCCACCATGCCCAAAGTAGCTACACGCATCCGTCAGTATCAACCCAGCGATAAAACGTGGAAAACACGCACATCACAAGGTCCTTGATCGAAAGCGCGTTCAGCAGCTCCTGCTCGCTCGGCGCACGCCCAACAATCCCTTGCCAACCCACCTTTCCCATCTCCCTGAGCCACGGGGAAAACCGTTTTTCTGTCCCCTTTAGGTCCCCGCTTGGGTTCAGCACATAGTACGTCTTCCGTCCGTCCACGCGCACCCGATCGATCTCTCCATCTCTGTCCTTCCCTCTCTCCATCTCCGCCAGTCGCAGCCTATCCACCAAAAACTCCAAGCTCGGTATCCGACTCACGCTCTGTCCCCGCAACACTGGTAGACTCTCCCAAGGTAGGCTCTGCAAGCTATGATCCAGCACCAGAAACATGTGACTGTCCTCGATCATCGTCACCTCTGCCTTGCGCTTCGCCGCCGCGTGTTCCTCGAGCGCAGCACGTAGATCCACCGTGACTTGATCCATGTCCACCTCCGATATCGCGATTGGAACACCGTGGAACTGATACAGGTCAAGTATGAAATACGCCACGTCTTCCAGTTCTTCGTCCCGGCATTTGGGCGACAGGGCTGAAAAGCACGCAACCAGCGCATCGTCCAGTCCAACCTTTTTCTTCTTCTTGTCCTGAGGCCCAAGACTCCGCTTGAACACTCTTTCTAACCGCGTCCGCAAGTCACTGATGAGCTCATTAGTCAGCGTCGTCGGCGGACTCAGTATTGTCTGTCAAATCACGTCCGTCATCGCCAGCACGATCCCAGACAGAAAACCCTACCTTGAACGCTCCTAGCCAGCAAAATTCGATGTTCTCCAACAGTGCTTGTAATCGCTTGTCCAGCGCAGCACGCTCCGCCCACCATCCTGCCCTTGCCTCGAGATCGTCACTCTTGACGTGCACCGCACGACGCGTTCCCTCGTCACTCAACCGCACAATCTCCCGCAGCTCCTCCAACGCATCCTCGAGCATCAATCGCGACTCGTCCTCCTCTGTATCCCGTCGTCCACGCAGAGGCACGCAAAACAAGAGGGGCTGCGACGGTGTGTGCAGTCGACTGATAAACATGCTCGATTTATCCGGTGTCAGCGTGATGTGGATCACCGTCCAGTGGTGGGGCAGCTTGGGCGTCGTCCCCAACAGCGACGTCGGGGAGAGCACGAGCGAGGTGTACTTTTGCTCGAGCGCGGACCAGTATGCACGTCGCAGGTCGTTATCTTCGTTTTCGAATGGGAATGTATCCCGTCGTTGTGCGTCCACGGCGAGAGGTGACTCGTCCGTCGTCATCACCGGCCATTGCAAATCGTCTCCATTCGCGTCCGAAAACTTGTGTGGGATCGCTTCCAACATCTCCCGATGCAACGTGATCGCCGACGACGCGTCTATGCACCCAAGTTAATTTTCAAACCTGACATGAAAAGAAAACTTACCCAATAGACGTGCCGCCAAAAGCGGTGCATCCGCACTTACTTTACCCAGCGACGACTGCAGCGCTCTGATCATCGCCAACGACACCGACGCCTCACGTACATGCGGAACCGCACCACGTCTTGACGTCAGCGCCAAATCAGCCCAAAACAATTGTTCGGCCTCGTTGAGCGCACCCAGGATCTCCTGGATCGCAGGCACGCGCGAGGACGTCTTGTCCCCCGACACAACCATACCCATCGGCAGTGCGATCGCTTGTACACGTCAACATGCGGGACAGACGACAAAGCAGGGGGCGTACCGGACTCGGTAAGCGAGCTCAAAAACATGTCTGAGCGGAATCGCTCATAGACGCGGTGCAACGTCAACTTGCCCATGATCGCGTGCTCCTCTCCCTGCGATATGCGATGGGATAAACGTCTAGTTACGGGTCACCGATCAACACACCTTAATTTCTGCAGACGGCGGCAGTCCCATCAACCGATCGACCAAACCCCCGACGACGTCCTCTCCGTCATCTTTGAGCAGCCAAACTACAAATGCATCAGAATACAACATTCCCAAAACACCAACGCGCGCGACTCACTGTGTTGACGAAGAATGGCAGACAACAACCTGGGTACGACCATACCCGGGCCACCATGCACCACCACTGGCAACGGCTCGAGACTTGACTTGCGCCGCCTACCTACGCATCAGTCCACAAAGACAGAAAAAAGTGGGCGCGGCACGCACCCGCCATCCACCGACACGATCCGTCGCTCCAACTCATCCAACATCTCCCACGCCCGCTCATAATGCACCCTCGGACCCTCTTGACCCTCCTCCCATTCTCCGTCCTGCGTCTTCTCCGCACACATTCTGTAGTCCCCCCGAAGCCGCTGCGCATCCGCCGTGTCAATCCCCAGGACATCCCCCAACAGCATCCCCGCCCTCTCGAGCGCCTCTCTTCCCTCCTCCAGCGCACCCTGGCCCAGGAGCACCTCCCCGCGCAAGATACACGCGCGCGCGACGACCGCAGGCGCACGCGTGCTCTCGGCTAGATCGATCACCTGCTGGACAAAGTAAAGGGCTTCGCGCGGGGAGCCGCGGGCGTGGTACGCGTGTGCGAGCGAAAAGAGCGTCGAGACAAGATTTGAGAGCAGTCTCCACGAGAGTGCATCGGTCGGCGTCGGCGTCGACGTTGGTGCTGGCGTCGATTGAGGCTGGTCCGCATTGGCGGTGGCGACTACAAACGGGTTCGCGTTCTCTTCGGCTTGGCGTGGCACACTGCTGGGCGGAGCGAGCCTCGAGAGCGCATCCACTGCACGGTTCCACAACCGCAGCGCCTGGAGCATCCCGTTTAGCGCGCCCACGACATCGTCCTAAAAACGCGTCAGCGCGTCGCAGCTCCACAAACTACGACTTACCTTGGCGTACTGCACGGCGGCAAACACGCGGCACGCCAGCGCCGCTCGTTCAAGCCGCTCGACACGCACACGAATACGCCGTGCGGTCGGCATTGACTTGTCCTCTTGGGCGATGGCGGCCTCGAGGCGCTGTGCGTCGTGGTAGGCGCTCCCACTGCCCTCGTCAGCACAGTTCGAGATGCGGGATGGGGTACGTACCTCGCTGTGACGTTGCCCCCGAGCGCGAGGACCTCGGCACGTCCGAGCAAATGGAGCAGACGGACCTCATCGGGCACGTCGCCTGCCTTGAGCACGTTGGCACACTTGTTGAACAGGGCATTCGCGCGTTTCGATTTGCCGAGTTTCATGTACTCGTGTGCCAGATCGACGCAAATCACGGAATACGCTGTCGAAAAAAGGGTCATGGTGGATACGGTTGAATCATGAATAAAGAGTGGGTCTACCTTGTGCCGTGTCGGATACCTGGGATTCACACACACGTTTGAGCATTTCGAGGAGTTTGACTTTGAGCACGACGAGACCCAACAGTCCGAGCAAGTGGACGTTCATTTCTGAAAGCACCGCCATCAGTCGAGATTCGATCGCAAAAGAACAGAAAACAAGAATAGAATGCCTACGGATCAATCCCAAAATAGGTTGGAGATCAAAGAGAGTAGTCGGTTTCTTGGCTATGGTATCACACGACGTCGATTTCGCTGTGTTCAGGGAGACTATTCGAAGGGCTAATCGTAGCACACGTAAGTAACAGACGGCAATCGTTCCCAGAAATCCAGTAAATCACCTTTGTGAGACTGCGCCTTGGTCACGTCCACTGCCTTCTTGCCGCTCTTGGCGGCACCTTCTGCAACTGGTCGACCCTTTTTCGATGCATTATTCGCTCTCGGCTTGGCGGAACCTGCGCCGGGTGACTTTCCCCCCGGACTCGCCCCCAGAGCCGCATCACCATCCGATCCTGCCAAAAGACCCCCGAGGACGTTATAAGCCGCTTCGACATGCGTCGCGACGTCGTGCCTCATCTCCGCTCCCCCAGGCGATCGACGATACGCATGCAGCGCCATCCACATGTGCGCGCTCAACTTTAGTTGTGGCACTACGCCCGCAATTCCTTCCGATTCCGGTATCTAAAGACATGTTAGACCAATCACACCCACACAGACGAGGCCAAGACCAAAAGTACTCACTCCTCGAAGTAACTTGAACGCCTCCGCGCCCATCCGATCCACGTCCAACCTCGGTGTATCCGCATCGCGCCACGACACGCCAAGCGCCGCGACCAATACCCGGGCGCGCCGTACCGGTGCCCAGCCGGCATCGTATACCGCAAGCAGGTCCTCCAAAACGCGGCGTATCGCCTCACGTGCGCCATCCTTATGTCCTATGCTCTCTAGCGTGGCGAGCTGGCGTGTCAGAAT
>JBBPSB010000302.1:0-25643 GCA_038093375.1 Xerocomus brunneocitrinus
CAATGACACGTAAACTCATCGCGCATCAATACAGACAAGAAAATACGCACCCTCCAAAATCAGAAAGTCGTGCTCCCTGGCCAGAGCAAGAATCTCTCGGCGTCTCTCAGTTGTCGTGGTCATGCCAGCTGGGTTGCCGCCGTACTGCAGTGTAGTTCGTTGAGACAAGGCCCATCTATTTTCAAGTCTTCACTCACAGGTACAGTATATAGCAGTTTCGGCTTCGGCTTTTCCTTGGGCCAATTTTCGAGAATTTTCCTCAGGGAGGCAGGGTTTACTCCTTTGGGGTCCGTCTCTACCTCTGAAATTGCACTGAGTTATCCCTTTGTCGTCACCATTACACGGCAGACATACCAATATTTTCGCAGTGCAAACTCGTGAAAACTGATATCAATCCACTGTGATTCAATACGAAATGAGCTCTCTAACTTCGAATAGACAAGGCCTGGATACTCACGCGTATGCGGGACTCTCGATGAGAATTGAATCTCCATAATTAACAAGCGCCCTGATAGCCTATGACGGTTAAGATTCATGGTCCCCAGAAGTGCGTAATTCCTACCTTGTTCGCTACATCCTGCGATCCGACCCCCATCGCCACCGTCCAGCCTTCATCCTTCTTTCGTTTGTGCATGTACTCTTGTAACCCCATGACCCATGCGTTCACTTTCGGCAAACCATCCGTCGGTGCGTACTGTAGCATCTCTTTGAGAGCTGAAGAAGTGAATGTGGTTGTGAACTCTTTCGAGGGGTCATCCGGTGAAGTGGCTGTAAACGAGATGGATGTGAAAGGGAAGACATCTTCGTTTGGTTTCCCTGCGACGAAGGAAAGCATGTCGGGAATCCTTTCAAAGGGAAGTAAGGCGCGGACTTGTATGCCACATCCATACACGTCGATTGTTTTCGTGTCAATGTCAAGTCAGAGTCAATGTCAAGACGGGTGGTGGACTCACTTGCAGAAGGTTTGAGGTCATCCGCAGCCTTGGAGAAGAAACGTCGGTAATACTCTGCAGGGAGGTACTTGACTTTATGGAATTCCTGTCCATTCACTTTGGTGTGGATGCGAGGGATCCCTGATTGATCCTCCTGTGTCGTAGGTATTCCCATTTCTTTGTTTCTACACAGTGGAGGAAGCTGAGTATAAGGCGCACGGGAAAATACACGCAGACGGACTTCGGGCTACCTACTAGCATCTATAATCTGGCATGGCCTTAGCGAGCCAAAAGGCTGCATTTTTTTGTTGCCAAATAAAGGAAGTGGTTGTTAAGCGTCGCATAGAGCCACCATCAACCAATGGGAAGGCTTGCTCACTAACGAGACAGCACTGAAACGCGCCGTCCATTTCGACGGCTTTGCAGATGTAGGCGAACCAATCGGTGCTCTAACGTCGTCAAAACGTTACGTTGTTAGACCGCTCAACAGATGCTAGTGTTGCCGCGGTCCGCGGAAGCGAAGTAAACTCGGTTGAACCCGCTTCGTATTGTAAGGAATGCACGGCGTTCACGCGCGGCCGCAACGTCAAAGCGTCGCCGTCGACCAAGTCCGCTATACTCGAATCGACGACGAAGGGATACCGTGTCCGCGTTGTGTCCGCTCGTGTCTTCTCGCCGAAACACTTCATCGCTTACCTAACTCATCGCTTTCCTATCGCGGCTCATCGTCATTGTCCCCAAGTTTCAGCTCGACTACTTACGGCAAGTTTTTCTGCAACAAGTCGGTGGGTTACCGACGGATCAAACCTAAAGCATGTAAGCTCAGTATCATCGACATAGCTTGGTCAAAGTTAGTGACGTGCGGACACAGGGCGATGACGAGGGCCTCATTCGGAAGACCATCCATTTTGCCAACGTTGCCTGTGGAGTCCATGCATCGTGAGATCGAGAACCGACTCCAGGGTATCCGCAACTCTGATGTAATCATTTCCAGTGATTTTTCGGTCATGAATAAGACCGTGATTCTTGCCAAGGTTAATAACGTCCTCTTCGGCGCGAGATGGAGATCGAAGCGGTTAGACAGTCTAACGGCTGAGGTAATCAATGAAGCTAACGTTGGGGGATTCCAAGGACGAACTCGCGTCTTGCTTCATATACCAAGTTGGTGCTTTGGGCGGCTTCTTCAAAAATGCCACGCCTCCCTCAATCATGTCCATACTCCAATACTCGCAATTCTGACTGATCACTGTTCTTTTTCGCTAGATCAAGCCGCACGGCGCCGTGTACGGGCAAATCGCACGCAACATCGCCCTTGCTCGTGCCGTCGTTGGTGTGGCAAAGGTATTTAACTGTAGTGCGGCCCAGCCCGACAAGGGCGCCGCTTTCATGGGTCTTGCAGGGACTGCACATCAGCAGGCGGCAGAGGAATTGGGTGTGCCGTTCATCGCGGGTATTGATATCCATCGGCCTATCGTTGAGCATTGCTGATTCCATATGGAATAGAATGGTTTGCAGACTTCAACTACAGTGACGCAGGGAAGCTGCTAATCACAAAGTAGGCCATCGATTTAGCTCCAACATGCAATCCTTCTCGTCAACTTGTTCGAACGGACCGGTTCGACACAACGCTAACGATAGGAAGCATGATTCTATCTTGCTCGGAGTGGTCCGACAGCGGGCAAGTCTCATCAAGGAGGGAACGGCACCGGTTTCGAGCTGAAAGCTGGCATTAACAGGTCCAGAATTTACCCGATCCGCATGTAGTGACGACCGTGAGCGGAACATTCTTAGCCATCGGTCAGAATGTTTCCGAGGTGTCGATTTACTGTCACTCCGACACGTCCGTGAGTATGGACCATTGTTACCTCGAACGTGTTGCAGATACCACTCTGCCGCAGGGGAAGGATGCAATTGTGATTGCAGAGACAGTCAAGAGTACTTCTGGTGGATGAGAGCAACAAAGCAGCGGGGTATGTTTGACTTTTACATATTATTAGGTCGTGTGATACCTTGCTGGCGGCAGCGAGTCCGCATACTTACATAGTAGGTTCTTAGCTATGTAAGGTGGACCTCACGCAAAACCAGGAAACGCCCGTTATACCAAAATGATATCTCCTCGTCCCTACACAACATTTTAAAAAGAAACTAAAGACAACACTGTACACAAGATACACGAGACAATTGACATTGATCCTAGCCTAAGCAATTATTACCAATCCCAGATCTAGTACCAGTAGTTGTAATCCGGTTAGCTATACCACCAACTTTTCTCGAGTGATTCCATCACCACGCATGAAGCTACCAACGCCCGATCTCTAGATTGCCCTGCGTCTCATTCGCGCCTTGCCACTACCTCTCCCCTCTCCATCATAATCACGGTCCTCAGTCTCCTCAGTCCTTCGTGCACCTTCTCTTCCGACAATACCGAGAACGTCAGCCGCACGTACGTGGACTTACGTCTGTTCGGAAGGGAGAAGGTCCCTGGGAGAGCCAAAACACCATTCTTGAACGCTTTCGTCAACATAAGGTCCTCTGTGTCACCTTCCCCGTCACCGTTGGGATTCAGGAGAAGCTTTACCCTGTTCATTTCAATCAGCACGACCAACGAACACGAACGTGAAAATAGACGACTCCAGCGGGTCGGAACAATGAAAAAGCGTACCAAAAGAACATTCCGGATTCAGGTTTGGTCCATTCTGCAATGTCTCCCAGATGTTCGTGCAATGCCTTGTCGAAAATGTCCCGCTTGGTCCGGTAGAAGTCGGATACGTTTCGCGTAAAGATTTCAAAGCCATCGTATCCCCATTGTTCAACTAGGCCAAGTACCATCGTTTGTGTTACTGAGGGAGCCTGTAAGTTCGACGAGCCGGTCTGTGTTCCCATCCACATCCAAGTAAATCATCGTTTTCTTGTGGCATTAGTGACAATGGGACATACCCGAACATTAATAGCATCAATAAGGGGCTTGGGTCCTGATGCCCAACCAAAGCGCAATCCTGCTGATAAAATCTTGGAAAAGCTATCGAAGCGGAGCACTCTGCCAACTTCGGGTAGTTCAAGCTCAAGTTCGAAATACGACGGCGGGCGCTCGTCGTCACTGTAGTAAAACCAATAATAAGGGTCATCTACAATAACACATAAACTCATCGCGCATCAATACAGACAAGAAAAATACGCACCCTCCAAAATCAAAAAGTCGTGGTCCCTGGCCAGAGCAAGAATCTCTCGGCGTCTCTCAGTTGTCGTGGTCATGCCAGCTGGGTTGCCGCCGTACTGCAGTGTAGTTCGTTGAGACAAGGCCCATCGATTTTCAAGTCTTCACTCACAGGTACAGTATATAGCAGTTTCGGCTTCGGCTTTTCCTTAGGCCAATTTTCAAGAATTTTCCTCAGGGAGGCAGGGTTTACTCCTTTGGGGTCCGTCTCTACCTCTGAAATTGCACTGAGTTATCCCTTTGTCGTCACCATTACACGGCAGAACATACCAATATTTTCGCAGTGCAAACTCGTGAAAACTGATATCAATCCACTGTGATTCAATACGAAATGAGCTCTGCTAACTTCAAATAGACAAGGCATGGATACTCACGCGTATGCGGGGCTCTCAATGAGAATCGAATCTCCATAATTTACAAGCGCCCTGATAGCCTATAACGGTTAAGATTCATTGGTCCCCAGACGTGCATAATTCCTACCTTGCACCCTACATCCTGCGATCCGACCCCCATCGTCACCGTCCAGCCTTCATCCTTCTTTCGTCTGTGCATGTACTCTTGCAATCCCATGACCCATGCGTTCACTTTCGGTAAACCGTCCGTCGGCGCGTACTGCAGCATCTCTTTGAGAGCTGAAGAAGCGAATGTGGTTGTGAACTCTTTCGAGGGGTCATTCGGCGAAGTGGCTGTAAACGAGATGGATGTGAAAGGGAAGACATCTTCGTTTGGTTTCCCTGTGACAAAGGAAAGCATGTCCGGAATACTTTCCAAGGGAAGTAAGGCGCGGACTTATATGCCACACCCACGTAGATGGTGATCGTCGATTGTTTAGTGTCAATGTCAAGTCAGAGTCGATGTCAAGACGGGTGGTGGACTCACTTGCTGAAAGTTTGAGATCATCTGCAGCCTTTGAGAAGAAACGCTGGTAATACTCTGCAGGGAGGCATTTGACTTTATGAGATTCCTGTCCATTCACTTTGGTGTGGATGCGAGGGATCCCTGATTGGTTCTCCGGTGTCGTAGGCCTTGCCATGTCTTTGTTTCTACACAGTGGAGGAAGCTGAGTATAAGGCGCACGGGAAAATACACGCAGACAATTCGTTAGTTCGCGAGCTTAAGTAGGTCTCGTCGTCCCTACGGGCCGAAATAACTCGACCATTCAGTGGCTTCAGGCGACATGCATTTCGTTTGTTATGTCTACTAGTCCTTGATCCGGTACTTAGTCATTCACATATCGGCGGCAAAAGATGGGCGAATGACATACTTTTTTTCGTTATGTTTGATACCCAGACCTTCTTGGCGAGACTCTGGAAAGGTATGATACGACAGGCGAATGGACGCGACAAACCAGGCATCAATTGTTTCCCTCGATTCGGCGGAACGATACGATGGAGAGCCATACAACACGCGTGGTCCGCACGCATCATGGAGTAGCGACTGTGAGCCACTCGAGGAATATGCATTCTAGCTTTCGCAGAGTCATCTTGTACCTGAGCGACAAGATTCCGGACATGATCCGCGCGTTTGGACATCGAGGTTGGCGAGCGTACCCGTGCGTTCCGCAGTGAATTTGAACGTGGGATCAAATACTAGCTGAGGGTCGACAGAGGATGTGTATGATCCGTCCTGTCGTATTCAGGAAATCATATCGGCAGTGTATCACTCCGATCCACGCGACTACTCCTTGTCTCGCTGCCCTGAGAGGACCACTTAGGCCGTCGGTGACCCGCCGGCTTGTTTCGCTGTAGGAAGAAAAAAATTGCTCTAAGTAGGCTGTTAGCTCTATTGCACCGCAGGTGTGATTGGCAAGCCTGTACACCATTTTCGTATGGTTTCATCCAGATCAGTTCCTTTGGATCGCCTTCATCGTTGAATTTGGATTAATGAAGAACTTATTCAAATCTGCGTAAGGTTGTCATCAATACGTGATATCAGGAAATCCATGTCTTCATGCCAATCAACGAGACATGATAATGCAGCGTGCTGCGAGGGCCTTGGTTAGTCCAGGAAATGCCATGGCATGGAGCATTAAATAGTTGAAGTGAGTAAGATGGGGACCTACCCAGAGAACATTCCAACTTTCAGCATCCTCCATCCCACAGGTCTCCAAAACGAGTTTGCAGCGCTTTCTCGGATACCCACTTCCAACCACTAGATAAAACCTGCGGATCCCGTTTCTCAAAATTGCTAGCGTAAATACACTATGGCCCAGAGCCAGACGCCGATCAGGACGTACGTCCTTGTGTACCATGTACACATTATGCAGGCCAACGTCGAGGAAAACAAGAACATACATGAAGATCCGTAACATTGAGGACCCCGCATAAAACGCATCCACAGACCATGTCTCGAGTCTAATTTGAATGGTGCGAGCGGCCACTTACTGTCGCCGAAGTACAGATTTTGTCACTGGGTTATACAGTACAAGCATTATTATAACACTGAAGTAGCCACTGCCAACCGAGAGGAAATTGACGGTCCACGAGCGGGCTTACCTAACGTGGCGGTGCGGATGGCATAACACTGAAGCAGGTTCATATCAATCCATTCGTAGCAACCCACTCAATTGTTCAAATTGGTGAAAGTTGCGAGGCTGCAACGACGAAGTCTTCACAAGTATTTATTATGGAAACCAGGAGCATCGTGCTCCGTCGATCGATGAAATTTGCATTTGCCGCACTTCGGCACAGCGGTTTAGGAAACTATGTTGCTCGTTTTTCATACTGACCCCAGTCACCACATCGCCGAACGGCCGGTCCTCTTTGGTAGTAAGATAGGCTTTGTGCAACACCGTTGGATGTGAATTACATAAGAAAAATATCATGGAGATCACTTGGTCTCAACTCTGGCGCCGCTTCGTGCCCGGATTTGAGACAATACTCGAGGAGGGTGTTCAATCTGAGCGGTATGACCCGGACAACACGCTGCAGTCGTAAGTACTTGTCTGGATGCCTACACATTTAGGCTGGTGTTCTGCTGGGCATTTATCCCATGGCTTCAACAAGAAATCGTGACCATAACAAAGTAGGTCTGTACTTGAAATGTCTGTACGTCCTAACTAATATTGCAGGTGCTGTTGATGCAGATCCGCCAGGAGTGCCAGGAAGCCACGACAACGCTAGAAACTGTCCAAACGACCTGCAGAACACGTCGAAACGGGTCAGTAAAAGGCCAGAACAACAAGCCAAGCAGTACCCACCTGAGATGGCTCAAAGCGAGCGGATTGCGCTGGATGTTGAAGCGGACGCATCGGGAGCGTCGAGGTGTGACGAGTGCCCTCGAAACAGGCTGAAGAAATTGCACGACGCATTAGAACACCTCAGGGAACAGGTAGAGGAGTATTCACCACCAGCGGCTCGAGACGAGCCAGACGGCCCGAGCGGCGGAATGGTTGCATCAAACGATGTCCACAGTGTCAGGAGACGTCCCAGAGCCGATTGGGACAGCCGCGTCAATGCGACTGACGCGCGCAACAGAGATGACGCCAGATACGATGGGGAATGCTCCAGGAGCGACGGTAGCGAGTGCTGGGACGAGCCGAGCACACAAAGTCGAGGTCCAGGCCCACCAGGACAAGGGGGCAATAAGATCGAGTCGGGACACGACGGAGACGAGTGGAGGCACCAGATCTGAGCGGCGGTGATGGCGATGGATTTGGTGGGAGAGAGTGCCAGACGGATGGCGCAACGAGCGGTGCACATCGCAAATCAAAACGAGTCGAAACGCCAACGCTAGCTGAAAGCAAAGCAGATCAGCATGGACGATGCAAGCGCACGATGAGCGATATACTTAGGCCACCCACACTGTCTTGTCACATTCTCTTGTATTGATATGATGACACGATGGGATGGTACTATCCACCGATTGGCACCCGTCTATCTTACTACCGAATAGGTCCAGCCGTTCGGCGATGTGGTGACTGGGGTCAGTGTGCCGAAGTGCGGCAAATGCAAGTTTTTTCCATAATTTATTTGAATTAAGTAATATTATGCTTGGAATAAAAAATAATGGAAAATGGCAAGTCGGTTGCAACCGGAGCCATGCGATTGGCTCCAGCTGAGTGACTCTCGATCCACACATTGACGGCCACTCTGAGTTCCTTCGATCCCATACTCGCATCCTCGACAACAATGTCTGCCTCATTTATGTTGCGTTCCACATTGCCCAGGACATTCGCTTCTACCACGGGTCGCAACGTTTTACGGTCAGCCCTCCAAGGTATGTGTTTTGTATCGCTGGTGGTAACCATAACCCGAGTCTGCTTGTAGTAAGACGTGCCGCCAGCTCGACGACCCAATACGTTCCTGGTGGACGTAAGTGTTTAACCCTGTATCTCTTTCTGATCTTGTGTCCTCATTTGACTTTCAGCGATCTACGAGGGAACCGTGAATGACCCAACGACCTTCCCTCCTCCCTCAAAGACCCACGGTTCCTATCACTGGGCATTCGAGCGCCTTCTGTCTGCGGCATTGCTTCCCATGACTGCAGCGGCATTTGCAACGTCTGGCACGGCTTACCCGGTCCTTGATGGTCTCTTGGGCATCTCACTTGTCATGCACAGTCATATTGGGGTAGGCAATCGTGCAAATTGTTCTCGGTACTTCACATTGCTAAATGCCCTGTATGCAGTTCGATGCGATACTCGTTGACTATCTCCATAAGCGCAAGTTCCCGATCCTTGGTCCCCTGACGACCTGGACGCTTAGGGCCACAACCGTCGGCGTCTTGGTCGGTGTTTACCAGTTTAACACAAATGACATTGGTGCGTGCCATTCTGGTGCGAGTTACCGGGATCTGAGTCCCTCGCTAGGGCTGACCGAATTGATAACCAAAGTTTGGACTGCATAAATCCCAGTTACTCTTGGCTGTTGGAAGGTCTTTAGCATTTACTTTATCTTTGAGTAGCACAAAACAATGCACTTCTGAGTGGAGCGTTTCTGTATTCTCAAGGATTATCTTGGCAGGTTGCTTTATAAGCCCGCTTAGCTCAGTGGTAGAGCGCGTCACTTGTAAGAAAATTATGATGAGGTCGGTTGTTCAATCCAGCCAGTGGGCATTTTTTGCCATTACCCTCAGTCCCGCCTCAGTTGCTGAGACCATGGATGCTTTCGGGGGTCAGTAAATTATCCTTTCCATGACTCTGGCAAGTCTATCTGACGACATTCTTCATGTGCTACTTAGTCAGTCTTGTACGGGACTGCTTTCCCCTGTTTTTTCTTAATTCCTACCGCGGATCTGTAGATTTTGGCTCTTAGGATGTGCAACATTCCTTTCCATAAGATTAGTCGTTGATGGTAAGAAGTAAACACTACTTTTTTTAAATTGCTAGTGCTGATATCGTTGTGCCTCGCTATCATTCACGGGTCCAGTCCGCCATCGTCACTCGTGGTCGACGGGAAAGTGATCAAGGGTTTGAGACACGTTTGCCTCCTCCCAGTGTTCCATTCCTGCCCACGGGCACGGCGTAGTCTGCGGTGTCATTCAGGACGATCGGGCTCTTGGTCTCAATTGGAATAACCAACACGATGAGATCATGGTTGGAAAGACCACCCTGTCACTCTTTACATGATTGGTCAGTCCGGTTTTTAGTTGCGCTCTCACCTCGTAGCTATGATCGCGGAGGTGAACGTATCCTTTCCTCTCCACAGAAGCGCAACTCGGGAAACTCTGCTAACGCTTACAATAGCGAAACTAGGTTCACGCGGATGTCAGCCTCAGCCCAAATGGAATGCTGGGCCCGCACCACATGCTAAGTACATCTGTCCCGAGATTGCCGTCATACATTTCATTGACACTTCATAGCACCCTTCGTCGAGGACGGGGCCACATAAATTAGTGGACCGACACTCAACATCGCGCTTCTTCCTGGTCCGCTTCTCTCATAATCATCATGTTCTCGACCACGAACTGTGGTCTTGTTCTTGCGGCCTTTGTTGGATTTACGTTGGCGGGCAAGACCTACATCCTAAGTGATGGTATCGTTGGCGAAGGTTTTTACAGTGCCTTCACCTTTGAAGCTATTCCAGATCCCACCAACGGTCGCGTGTAGGTGATATCATGTCCATTTACGACGGACGTCTTCACTTTTTATCCAGGAATTACGTTGACGAAGCAACCGCTCAGAGCTTGAACCTCACATACGCTACAGACAACACCTTTATCATGCGTGCAGACGACACGAGTGTCCTCCCATCAAGCGGCCCAGGTCGGAATTCAGTTCGGATCCGTTCCAACAATCAGTACAACACTCACGTCGCAGTGTAAGCATGACGCACGTTCCATCATTATTTGACACGCTTTGAATAATTGCTATCTGCCGTAGGTTTGACATACTCCACATGCCCCAGGGATGCGGGTAAGTTTTGCTCCACAATGCAAGTTGGTTTTGGACTTTGAATTTCGCTTGGTGCCCAAAGCACGTGGCCGGTGAGTTTTGCTTCCGGGCTTGATCTCGTTGCTTCACATATGAAGCAAGTGGAGCTGACATCTGTATCTAGGCTATCTGGGAGACGAATGAGTCTAACTGGCCAAACGGCGTATGCTTGTTTCACTGATTACGGAAGGTTTTTGTACCAACCGCCTTTTCAGGGTGAAGTCGATATTGTTGAGGGTGTGAATGACGTGGGGCCAAACCAGTCGACACTCCATACGAGTGCTGGTCAGCATTTTTCCCGTCTGTCAATGACGTCGTAGTTGACACTGGTCATTCTAGATTGTTCGATCCCCGATTCGGGTGTTGCGCAACTTGGGTGAGGGGAACTATACATGTTCCTGTACTATTTCTCAAAATTTGGCTAGGACGACGATTTCCACAAATTGCGACACCAAAGGTATGTACCCCTCAAATTCCCACTTCCAAGGGTAGCTTACTGTTTCCAGCCGATGACAACACGGGGTGCGGAGTGCAGTTTACCGAGGGCTACAACAGCTTCGGGTCCAGCTTCAACAACATTGGTGGTGGATGGTGAGGTGTTTTGGTCTTGTCAATAAGCAGCCTTTGGAAAAACCCTCCAGGTATGCGATAGAACGCACAGACAACTACATCAGTGTCTGGTTCTGGGAACGTGGTGATGCATCGGCGCCTAGTGATGCAACCACAGGTGCTCCCAACATCGACACAAGCAGCTGGGCAAGTCACCGCTGTTCTCGTTTTCCGGGGCTTCTTTTGAAAGGGACGATTTCAGGGAACGCCTAGCGCATACTTCCCCAACACGGACTGTAATCTGGAAACCCACTTCGATGCCAACAACATCATTATCGACCTGACTTTTTGTAAGTCTCTCTTGCACATCCTGGCGTAAATTCAAAATGCTCACTTGTATGGAGGTGGCGACTGGGCTGGTGACTCGAACGATTATGCCGCTTCTGGTTGTCCCTCGGACTGTGTCGGTATGTCGCTCTCTCCCTCCAACCCGGACGAACTCAAATCGTACGATTTTTCGCCTCCCATCAGACTACGTGAACAGTGAGTCATAACTGATGTACTGTAATGCTCTTCCCAACTCGTTGCAGACAACCCAACAGCGTTCATTGACGCATACTTCCAATTTACGTCCATTAATATCTATGAGTAATGACCATGATGACGAGAACCCTTTCACTGATAAGTTGCTATATTGGCGTACTGTAGAAACAACATGTTATTTCGTTATTTTGTTTGAAAGGTAACACGCTACTGTTCTTAATGCACAAGGGGCGGATCAAAAGATGACACTGCACACCTTGTACATATTTATCTCGCCAAGGGAAGACACATCCGAAAGGGAGACAGGGATGGGTGGATGTGGGGCCAAATCAAAGGTGTAGGGTGAGCCTAAAGGCAAGGACATGTAAAAAGAGAGAAATAAAGATATCGGTGCCTTTGCGAATGTCATGGAGTCCAAACGAAAGATTGCCCCTGGACATGATGAGGAGGCAATGTCATGGCAACCACAGATTGTTGCGCCGGGATACAAGGCTCTGCGACAAGTGCATCATAAGGCTGTGGGCGCAGGGGGCTGCCAGAAAGCTTATAACAATGCCGCTGCACCATGCAAATCTACCATCTGTAAACGAGATTGTGCTTGATCGCAACAGGTAAGAATTCTCCACAGGCAAGCGCCCGACGTAGGCGATACCACCTTCGAGAGCAGCGCGAAGCCGAAGTTCCAGTGGTATTGGCTGATAGGCACTCATCATTTGGGTGTGTATGCGCAAGCTTGATATGGTTTAATACGAGACCGTGCCTGCCACCGGACATGGTCATGACGGGCACTTGACAGGCACATCTGGGCCGAGCATGTTGAACTTTGGCACGACCTCGGGCGCCGTCAAAGGTGAATTTATGTTAATGGTTGTGGCACGATTCCTTGCCAGTCACTGACCTTGACTCCTTCAGTCCTTGGAAGTTGGCACAGGTTCCAACAACCTTTGTGTAGTTTTGTGGCGCGTGTCAGTACTTCAGTGTCCAGGCTTGGTCCAGGCTATGTACTGGAATCGACCAAGTCAAACAAAATTCACATCATATGATAGGGTTCTCCGACCTTGAAGCAGCGGAGTCATTAACCTGACAACTTAGCCATTGTTTCAAGTTTTGACAGATCTGGGTACATTTTTTTTCTCACCGAATGTCTTTTTTCAGGCGTAGGAAAACAAGTTTATACGCTAAGTAGTAAGTACCCAAGGGAAAAAGGTGCATGGCACATGCTCACCGACCCACATTATCCGCTTTTGCGTGTGGAATCATGCCCTAGGACTCGTTTTTGTAAGCGCCCATTGCCCAATGGGCAGCCTGATTTGTGTTAGCTCAGGGCCTGTTCTTATTTTGGTAATGCCGACCTATTTCCACCAATCAGAGTGCTTGAATTCAGTGTAAAGAGTCGTCAAGCGATACCGCTACTCGTCTGCGTTGCAAATGGATTCACGTTATCCCGTCTTGTTGTAAGCTTCTGAAGATGGACCGTTTCCACGCAGACTACAGCGAGCGTCGGGCTTCCCATTTGTTTTTTTCTCCTCATCTTACATCCCTCCTGCTTCCAGGGCACAGGCACAAGTTACCTTAAATTTGACCCACCTGTCTGATTGCGGAGGACATTGTGCTCTCTCCGATGCGCAGCTGACTGCATTTCCACTAACCCGTCAAGACGACCGCTCTGGGCTCAAAGTATGCACATTCACACCTTGTTCCGTCTCAAAAGTGAAAACGAATACAGGATTATCAGCTCGATACGAGTTGCTTGCACTATCGTTCACGATGGCCACAAATATCACCGCCGCTGGATCAGGCGTTTCTCCAGAGCTGGATCTTGTCACTGTTATCCGCCCCGTACTGCGATCCCTCATAGTCGCGCATACATTCCTAACTCTCCTCATTCCCCTCTTATTCGTACTACTCCACTATTCCACTCCTCACACTCGCCGTCAACCTATATTCATCCTCAATGTCGTAACTCTTCTAGTGGCATTTTCTCTCGGGACGATTGTGGATGTCGCCGGGGTAGGTCATCCATTTGGATCGACTCAGTCGCACCCAGAACTAACTGTCTTGATAGATTTCTACCATACTTATGCCCCTGGCGCCGTTGCCGCCGACGGTATGCCCCCTCAACATTGTGTCTGAGTTTCAGTCTCCTAAATGTTGTTTAGGTGTATATCGCGATCGGCGCTATTGGCATTTTGCTGTCCATGCTCGCTGATTTTGTGTTGCTTATGCGCCTCGTCGTAGTGTATCCTCTCAGCCAGATTGGTCCTAGACGATTTGCGGTCGTCACGCTCCTTCCGATTCTTCTCAAAGTTGTTCGAGTGATCAACATTTCCATCTTTCTCAAAATATCAAGTGATGTATTAAACAATCGGGCCAGTGGCACGACCAACTACAATGCATATTTTACATCACCATACTTGAAGGTCGAGTGGGCAGCCCAGATCGTAGACAATGCGTTAGTACCTCATGTTTTATCCTCAAGTGAAACATTGAATAAAGTTCTCCTAGCTATGCGACTGTCATGTTTCTCCGATCTATTCGCGGTAAGGGGCCTGTTAGTGAATGCTTCAGCGACAGTTTCATCACCATACGATGTAAGGAATTACTATCTTTTTGCGCCCTCTTGATGATCATGTCTTCAAGCGACGTTGGCCCACCGCTTGGAGACCCTCTTCCGCATCGCGCTCTCAAACTTTGTTATTCCGACCTTGTTCTCGATCGTCCTGCTTATCGTCGGCTTTTATGACGTCGATGGGGATTATGTCGGTGATATCATATACGTGAACAGCATGATCTCCACCTTTGGCGTCGTTTTCGCGACGGTGTGGGTTGGGATGGAAGGGAGACGGATTGTAAAGGAACGAAAGCAGCCTCTGAACCTCGAACTCTGCAACATGAACAAATACATGAGCAGCGCTGGAGCGGGCACGCTGAACTCGGCTCCAGATCCTCCATCGTTTTTGATGGACGTCATGACAGTAATGGTCGACGCTGAACACCATGGTTTGGAGGGTGTTAAACGAGGTGAGAATTCCCCTTACTGTTGTTTCTCATAGACGTTTGAGAGTATGGAGTCTCAGTTTTTTCGGATGTCGACCCCGAAGCTAGACACAAGATCGCAGTGGCCCCCTTCGCGAAACGGGAGAATTGAAATATATGTTTTGGATCGGCTTGTGTGACAGCTTACATACTTTACAAGCCGATGCGGATGGACGACACTGTTAGTCTCCATATTGTATTTGTACACGTTTTGTGATACCCCTGGACTACAATGGGATAAACCCTATCGCAAACGATCGCTCAGTAAGGTCCATACTCACTGAGATTTACCATGACTCGCGCGTACGCGCTCGATTGCACATAGGTGCGCCAAGCCGAGAGTCAGATCGAAGTTAGCCGCCGACTTGCTTCTTGGTAAGGTTTTCGGCTGGTTGGTTCTGGTTCTGAGCTGTTTTGGGAGACGGGACGGAGCTGGGGTTGATTTGGTCATTGGCTTACACTGGAAGGCTGCTTACGGGTGACATCGCCTCGAGATGATCGTCGCCTTGAATCTTTCTGGAGCCACGTACATCTGATCCAACGGAAATGGTGGAAGATTCGATTGAGGATCTATGCTGCCTTAAAATGCCGGTGTCGTGTGGTACTGAGGCTGCAAGGATGATGCTGTGTGTTTCTCTGCATCCATCGTTCATGAACCTTTTGATGGGGTTGGATGTGCGATGCGAGGTGCATACCAACTGAGTGAGATGGTGATAGGTGTTGGCGATTTGGAGCTCGTT
Source organism: Xerocomus brunneocitrinus (assembly GCA_038093375.1). NCBI lineage: Eukaryota > Fungi > Basidiomycota > Agaricomycetes > Boletales > Boletaceae > Xerocomus > Xerocomus brunneocitrinus. Next base: position 15,388 of record JBBPSB010000302.1, read on the forward strand.
AAATTGTTTGGTACTGAAGACGGTAAGGGCAAATATCTTTGATCTTTCGGCTATACATAGACGTCAAGATTGGAGTAGCGCATCATGCTGTTTCCTACGGTGGTTTGTCTCGTTTTGACAGGCATCAGACTTTCATTTTTCATTTGGTTGCAGGCGATTGCATTGTTCATCGGTGCATTTGTGCTGCAATGGGAAGATCATTTTAATGTCGTGCAGATATATCTGTGCGTATGATTGATTTGCTTGCGCAGCGACTGCAATTTGGTCTGCATCAGCAAACTAGCCATCAAAGGTACCCCTCTGGCCAGAGCTGGGCCAGGGAGGTAGCCTTGATGGCTACTGACGATGGCCAGGTTGTCGGTGCTGTCGAAATGCGTTCTGCATTTAAGTCACCGAGGAGTGCTGAACAGATATTGGACACGTTACATGGGAGCGATCTCCAATATCTTAGATGTTGTTTGGAATTTGTTGCTGTCCAGTTTTGTTGGATGGATGCTTCGTACATTGCTAGCGTGTTTCAATGGCATGTATACGTGGACTTGAAAGTGATCAGTCACGAATTGAATTACAGGTGAATGTTGCAAACGAAGGAGTATTGGTTGAAGTTTGGAAGCACTTGCGGTTGCGGTTGCTCAATCCTCGTGACAGCAGGCGTTCGTGACGTTATGTATGTGACGGTGGGTGAGTGAGTACAATCGTTAACGCTGTGGCATGGTAATCGCATTTCAATCTTGGCCTCTACTGACCGCGTTAGATGCTCAAACTGTGGCTCAATTAATAGTGCTTGTGTGAAGGCCTCCCGTACAAGGGTCTACTATAAAACGAACCTGGATGACCGCCGTGGAAAGGCGCCTTTGGAAAATGCTGAGTTGTCATGATGGTGATTCAGAGTTGGGGTGATCCGCGTTCCCGTTGCTAGAGCAAAGGGAAACGTCGATCATCGTGATGCTGCCATGTGGTGTGGTGTGGATCTTCTTTTGGCTCAAGCAGATCACACTAGGTAAACCAAGCGACACTTTGCGTTTGGGTGAGTGTAAGCTTTGTATTATTATGCCTGACATGTGCTAGATACTAGCCGAGTTGGTTCCGGTAGATATTGCGGTCATACCCTTAGATGTGTAGGTCGACGGTGGTATTTCTCCTTGCCTTCGATGAATCTTGGTTATATAGATGCTTGACCTCCCAGCAACCATCATTCCAGTTGCACGTTTCAATCCATCACATCACAGCTCCTGGCAAACATGACTAAACCTGTCTCGCCATTCAAGTATGCTAAGGGAGACACGGGGCTTCTCGTTACTGCTGGACAGTACATTTCTCCTTCGTTCACGGCCTGAGGCTGGACCAATTTCACGATATTAATTTATTTGCATACGATTCACTTACGAGACAGCATGAGTAGGTTCTTGCACCACTCGGCCATTGGTCCGTTTCAAGCGTTGAACTTTCGTAGGTTCCAAATTGGCTGCCCTCTCTGCATTGATACTTTTCTCGTCCTTGCCCGTTGCTCGGGCGGAGATTTATTGTCCCATATCTGAGTAAGATTTCTCAATTGAACGGCTTGTGCACCCCAAACTTAACCTCCCATAACTTCAGTGATGACCAGAACATCTGCTCCTGGGTTGCCAACCATAAGGGGTTGGCGATTGCCATTGTGTGCGGAATAGGTGCGTATGGTATACGTGAAGATGACTATGTTGATATTTTCGTGCAGTGGCATTGGTCGTTCTCCTGTTCGTAACCTGCTGTTGCTGCTGCTGCTCTTGTTGCGGTCGGCGGCGTCCCCCGCCATCTCCCGTGACGGTGATGCAATACGCTCCTGGTAATCAACCACGAGTCAACGGTCAAAAAATATCTGCACCGAGACCTGTAAACCATCCGTCCTCGCAGGCATATCCGTTTTCAGTGCCGGGGGCGGGCTGCCAGAGTTCGGGAGCCCCATTGTCGGGGAGGGAGTGGACAGAGGTTGATTTGTCCAAGAATTTTGGTCACGCTCGTGAGCAGACCGGCCACCACGGGTACGACGCTGCGTGAGGGTAGCCAGTCGCACAGTACTTGGTTGTATAGAAATGAAACCTTTGTAGAGTTCTTTGCCGTGTGGCTGGCCCTGAGAAATTGAGGCTCATCCAAGTTGTCTTCGAACCACATCAGAGGTCGTTCACTTGCACCGGCCGCACCCGCGCCAGCCTCGTTTCTTTCTTCTTCTTTCTTTTTCTCCATGCCCAGTTTATTCTCGCGTTCAAGGACAACCTCGACGCCAGGCAAGAAATATTCAGTCAACACCGCCGTAGCACCCAACTTCGATGAGTTTGGCCGCGTGAACAACAGAGGCTCCCGCTCCGACTCACCTCACATGCCCTCTAAAAAGGACGCCGGGAAGGAGAAGAAGAAAGGCCAAGACAAGTCCAGGGCGCGTACCCTGAGCTCACCCAAATCAGACCACGATCTGGGTGACCTCGTCGCTCAGATTCCAGACGGGAGCTTCCTCCCTCTCAACCTCGATCGCCCCCAGGACGAGTCCGGCGAGGAAAAGACCTTGGAACACGATTATGGTTATCTTTCCTACGAACGCCATGTCATCCTTGGTCTTGACGACGTTGCCCGCCTTGTCGATGTCATCGCCATCGAGCTTGGCACCCGCGGCCTCACTACCCCATTCATCTTCTCCACCCTCGCGCTTGATATCTCCTCCTCCGCGATCAAGCGCCTCATCCGCGCCTTTCTCGAAACTTGCGCCAACCTTTCTTCCAGAGAAGCCGAACATCGTTGGCGTGAGGAAGCGCGTTTTGCCGGCCCACATGAGCTGGGCATGTGCATCCGTTGGGGCCTTGCGCGGGTTGTAAGAGTCGTTGGAGGTCAAGCAGTCCGTGGACTTGTCTCTTGGGAGCATTATGCCGAGTTTCGTGATTCAGAAGCTGGTATGCATCATTCCATTCTCCCTTGATCTTTTCACGCACACGAGGTTTGACTACTAATTAATCATTTCCCTTGGTGCCTCAATAGCGCTCAACTACCCACCAACACACTTTTCAACCTTTTTACCGCCGTTACCCCCGGTTTTAAGGACGATTCTATGGACTCTGCTGAGTCTCCTCATTCGCTTCACTGCACACAGCGCTTCCTCTGGTCACACTCCCCCGACACTATCATCTCTGTTTGGGCCCTTGCTTTTCGGCTTGGGTCCAGCCTGTCTCTCGTTCCATCACACATACATTCATTATCTTCGCGCCGTGAATGCCATGGAACACATCATGCTGGGATTCATTCGCTGGCAGGACGCCCCAAAGGCTCCGGGCGTACGCTCTGAAATCAACAACAACATCACTTTTGGAAGCGCAGCCACCCTTGGCGTTCCCACCCGTCTCAAAGATTGGATCAGAGGATACCCCTCCATGTTACCCACTTTAAATGTGAAGGAGAAACAAGACAAACCGCAAGCACGTCGTGGAGCACGGACAATGCGTGTTATTAGCGTCCGTCGCAACGTCCGGATGTACTCGCCTGATTTGGTCAAGACGGCTGCGAGTTGGGCATCCTTTCGATCAAGCCAGGAAGGCAGTTGTGGATTGGCTGGTTCTAAAGAGTGGGAGCGCGTCGCGCCCACTGCGCTGAAGCTGCAGCCACGTTATTCAGAAGGATACAAGAAGAGGATGGATATGCCTCCAAATTTCCATCCGTACACGATTCCTGGCAGCGGAACTTCGTCTGCAACCTCAAGTACCTCGTCAGCGACGTCGACATCGGGTGGTTTGGGTATCAGAGAAGGCGATGATCGCTTTAGGACCCTAACTGAGCTCAAGTGGGGTGAATTCGAGTCCATGGGTTTCGGGACGCCGGAGGCTAACGAGAAGAAGCTCCAGTTTGACCCCACAGAAGGTGAAAGAATGGTAAGCCTGTGGAAAAGGCGGGTGAGACGCGTGCTGAGCCTGTTGACAGTCTCGCTCCGCCAAGCGTGCGACAATGAACTGGAACGATTTTTCTACCATTGGCTTCAACCGCACGGATACACGCCTCAGCGCTACACTTCAGTTCAGCACCCCAGTAACGCATTCCATATCATCTTGGCCAACGCAAAACGCGAACATCATTAAAAAGCTAAAGAAGACTCAGCGCGCGCTTCCTCCGTTTGGTTGGGACACCGAGCCTGTTATGGGATCCGAAGAAGTGGTTGAAGAAGCATTCATGGCTGTCTTTTGTGACTTGGTGTATGGGGGCGGGTGGATGGACATTGAGCGTGGCGAGGAGACGGACAGGGAGTGTAACTGGGCCTTGGTAAACCTCTTTGTGTCGTCGTTCGAGCGGAGTCTCTCGCTCATCCATACCAACACAGATCGAGTTCAAGTCCCTCCCGCTCAACAAGAATACGACCCGTGGAAGTGACCCCCGCACTGCAACCACCGTCTTTCTCTTTGAAGAGTTCGTGCCGTTGGAATACAGGCAACAATTGGCAAAAGAATCCGGGATAAAGCGTCGGCTGCCCTTTCTGTTTTCGCCGTCCAGCAAATCGAGGCCGTGGAAACCTGCTGCGACGCTGAATGGTCGGCCTTACATTGTGGGACACGTTCCCAAAAGCCCAACTCTCCGCGAGGTGGAATTTGAAGGGATGTTGAGGTCCAACGGCAGCAAAATACTTTCGCTGTCGAAAGCCGCTCCCATGGTTACGATTTCCCCGGTGACGCAGGGAGACACGGACCATTCGCGACCGGGTACTGCGGGCTCTGGTCGTGGCTCTCCAGTCAAGCAACTTGAGCGCGTACCCTCGGACTCTCCCCTCACCCCAGGAAGCACCAAGCGGCGGTTTCGGATTCCAGTGCCCAGTCCGTCTGTAGTGCGGCGCTCGACGCTCGTGCCAGCTGAGTACTCGACCGTGGATTTTGAGACGCGCTTAGCGAGTTACAGTGATGATGAACTCAATGAGAGTGCCAGCATGAAGGCACTCACACCTGCGGAGAGACATGAACGGAGGATGTCAAGAGATGACGCATGGGTGGATATTCTCGTCGCTGCGCACAACCGTCGGATGGGATCGCAGGAGATGGAACGTCGACCAGGGGCAAAGGGTCTCAAAGGCGGGCGTTCTGATCCCGAGTTGGCCAGTCAGGAAATTGCCATGGTACTCGCTGGCGTCCGTGCACGTTCTCCGCTCTCTGATGATGAAGAAGTGCAAGTGCGCCCAACAGTAGCGGGGCCCATTCCAACCACAAATCCCCCAGAGCAACCAAAGGAGATAGAAGATCCTGACGTTGAGTCAGTGATGTCATATCCCAAGACCAAGCGAGTTGGGTACTTTGATCTACACCCTGAGCGACGACCTGGAAAGGAGGGACCTCTACCGGTACGACCGCAGGTTAACGCAGGAGACTCTGACGGTGATGATGTACCAGATAAACTGGTATATGAGACGCCTGAAAACACTTTTATCCCGTCGCCGGAACCCATGAGACCGTCGTTCGAGACAGAGGGAAGCGAGTATGGTCCTTCTGCCTCTTCTTCGCCCACCGGCGAGATAGATGTTCCCGATTTCGTTGACCATGAAAGGAGTAGAGAACAAAAGGAGAGCTTGCACTCCCGAGCCGAATCCACGACGTTGCCACAATTGTCCAACAATGATGCTTCCAAGTCCACCCCGCAAAGCAAGACCGCATCACTCATTGAAATGTACCGCGAACGAGAGAGGCAGAGCCTCGCCACCACTACCCCATCTAAACCCCCAGTTCGAGTCTCACCGTTACCCCCTAATGACACACACCTTCCAACACCTGCCACGACCGCTAGAGTTCCATCGCCTTCCTCCGTGCCTGAATTGGATCCTCCGGAAATTGCAGACGAGGCAGAATCCGGCGCAGACTATTTATCTCCCTCCGATATGTTCACGGAATCTAGTCACAACAGTCCAGGTCGATACATCCATGGTGCTCCTCTTCACAACGTCATGGAAGAAGAAGAGGAAGAGAGTTGAGCACTGATATGTAAAGTAGGTTGAATTTTTGAAAAATTCTATGCAATCGTGGCCGCCACCGATACCTTGACTTTTTCTTTTTCTTTTGCAATTTTTCTCGGGGATTGGACAGTTGATGATTCTAGCATGAGTGTGCGTTCATCTTCTGTTTGCGCCTTCTTTTGTTTTTTTATTATTCCATACAGAGATCCTAAGTTCATTTCGATTGCTAACTCGAAAGCGTCTCTTTTTGTTCTTTCATCCCGATCTAATAACCATCCTGGAATACCTGCCAATCGTTGATAATTCCCAGTTGTCCTCTCCTTTCTATAAATCCATCTTTTCTTTTGCCATAGCTCTACCAGTCTACTATCGCCCTACTATTAAGTACTAGTGCAGTGTATATGGTTGTCCTTTGGATTATCTAAATAGGTTCAATTGATTCTGTCGCTGGGAACTTGGCCTATTGATAAGATCGTACGCTCACGCAACAGGCTCGTTCTTGTCTTTGCGATCATTTGAAGATGGTCCACGTCCCGGATCGATCCATTAGGATTTGCGCGGATCGAGGGGGTACATTTTGTGACGTCCATGCGTGAGTGCTTAGGTCTTGGTTGCCGTCGTTTTGTTCCGACGAACATCGTGGCTCGGAGACGCCGGATGTCGTGGATTCGTTGTTGACGTTCTTGGCATCGAGCGTAGGTCGTATCCTGATCCTGAGCGGCCTGGCGAGCGACGAGAACTCGTGGTCAAACTCTGTAAGCCTTACATCCCTGGTGACATCGAGCCAACCATGGCATATTGGCAGTGTCCCAAGACCCACAGAATTATGCGGACGCGCCGACCGAAGGGATTCGGAGGGTGTTGGAGATCGTGACGGGGACCAAGATCGAGCGCGGTCGCATACTCGACACGAGCAAGATTGGTGCGTGCAAGGCCAGTGCGCCCCCGTTTATTGAAACACCTCCAAAAATGTAGATTACATCCGACTGTCTACGACGGTCGCTACCAACGCGCTTCTGGAGCGCAAGGGCCACCGACATGCGCTGCTCATCACCAAGGGGTTCCAAGACCTGCTGTTGATCGGCAACCAGTCCCGCCCGCGGATTTTTGATTTGAACATTCGACGCCCGGCGCCGCTCTATTCAGAGGTCATCGAAGTGGACGAGCGGGTGACGCTCGTCGGGTACACATCGGATCCCGACGCAGAGGCTCATGCAGTGCAGTGGAACGACGACGGGTTGCTGAGACGAGGGTATAGAGGCCCTGGGTGGGATGGTCAAGGGGACGCGGAGGGACCAGGGGAGATCGTGAGAGGTATATCGGGCGAAGCCGTCCGAATTCTGAAACGACCAGGTCGGGTGTTTCGTGCTTTATGAAGTTTCCATACGACATGACCCTTACATTCCATTATGAACAGATCTCGATGTCGTGCGACGGGACTTGGAACGCTTGTATGCGGCGGGATATCGCTCACTGGCTATCGTTCTCATTCATTCGTACACGTTTCCCGATCATGAGGCGCTGATTGGGAAACTGGCGCGCGAGATTGGGTTCACGCAGGTCTCGGAATCGTCGCGGCTCCTTCCAATGATCAAAGTAGTCCCGCGTGGAGTCTCATCTACCGCGGATGCGTACCTCACGCCGATCCTGCGAGAGTACTTGGATGGTTTCTTCAAAGGGTTTGATACCCAGCTCAAGGATGGTCGGATCAAGGGTCCTCGCGTCGAATTCATGGGGAGCGATGGCGGTCTTTTGGACCTCAATAATTTCTCCGGGCTCAAGAGTATCTTGAGTGGACCCGCTGGCGGTGTGGTGGGGTATGCCCTGACGAGCTGGGACGCAAAAAGAAAGTACCCGATCATAGGGTGGGTTAATTCTTTTCCCGTCCGCGGTTCGTGTTGCGACCGGGTCTTGTAGGATCGACGTCGGTGGTACCTCGACTGATGTGTCGCGCTTCGACGGCCGGTACGAAGTTGTGTATGAGACTACGACTGCCGGGGTGACTATCCAGTCACCGCAACTTGACATCAATACCGTTGCCGCTGGCGGGGGCTCGTGTCTCACCTTTCGCAACGGACTATTCCTGGCGGGGCCAGAGAGCGCTGGAGCAGATCCAGGCCCAGCATGTTATAGGTGAGCTTTGCTGGGTTAATGGCGAGGATGTCGCGGGTGGTGACATTTGATGCAGAAAGGGCGGTCCGTTGGCAGTGACAGACGCGAACCTGCTTCTCGGACGCTTGATCCCAGACTACTTTCCAAAGATATTTGGAAAGTCAGAGAACGAGCCCCTGGATGTCGTCGCAACGCAAACGGCCTTTGAGGGACTAGCTAGAGAAATCAATGAGACCCAGGAGCGACCATTCGATCTGGATGAGATTGTTTACGGGTGGGTACCAGAACGAAGTGTAGCAAACATGAGAGTTTTGATGAGACCGATAGTTTCATCAAAGTTGCCAATGAGACAATGTGTCGTCCAATTCGTGCCTTGACGGAGGCCCGGGGATACTCTACTGGAAAGCATATGTAGGTACTGCTCCGCACCGAGGGACAGTCCCACTTACACTCCACAGACTAGCGAGTTTCGGTGGTGCAGGCGGCCAGCATGCCTGCGAGATCGCAAGCCTTTTGGGAATCAAGACGATCCTGATACATCGTTATAGCTCTATTCTCTCTGCTTATGGGCTCGCATTAGCCGATCGGTACGATCAATGGCCCAAATTCTCACATTCTGACCCACACATTATGTGATAGTGCGTATGAGCTGCAAGAACCGTCCTCGACATTCTATTCCAGTTCATCGCGTACTGCTCTCCTTGATCGCCTGGATAAACTAACAAGGGATGTCCGCGAAGAGCTCGGCCGTCAAGGCTTTGAAGGCGATCGAGTAGTTGTCGAACGACTGCTCAACATGCGATTCGAAGGGACAGACACCGCACTGATGGTTTTGCCAAACTCAAATGACGGGGATGGAAATGAAGATTTTGAGGCAGCTTTCAAAAGAGTGTACAAGTCGGAATTTGGTTTTTTGCTGGAGACCAAAACAATTATCGTTGATGACATCAAGGTAGCGTTCTCTGGTTGCATCTATCAAATGCATTTTTCTCACTGTGCCTTGTTCAGGTAAGGGGTATCGGAAAGACGTTCGATTCTCTGGGAGAATCTGTCTATTCAGAGGTAGAACGTCTCGAAAGAAGACTAGTGGACCGTTCGCGAGTGGCGTCCACTCACAGCGTCTATTTTGACAAAGTTGGACGGGTACCTGATACCCCCGTGTTTTTGTTGGATGAATTACAGGTTGGGAATGAAGTGACGGGGCCTGCAATGATTATCGACAACACACAGACGATTGTAGTTGTTCCAGGAGCAAAGGCGGTACTGAGCCGCAAGCATTTGTACGTGACGCTTGAGTAGAGTTTGCATAACAAGTATATTAATTATCTCATGATGACATGATCGAGTTGGCCTTGCCGACCAGTAAAAATGCGACTTTCCCTCATACCACACGGAAGAAAATGAAGTCTCATTAAAACGCCTGAAACTGTTACTCCCGGATTTTTACGGGCTCGCTCAGATGCTGAGGAGAGGTGCGTATGTCGGACGGAGGATTTAAAATACTCAATGGCAGCTGCCTGTGAGACCCTGGCAACTCATCGATGCATCCCTGATCGAGAAGCGCTACAAACAATTATAGTCGCCGTTCCTTCAACAACACCCTGACCGGATGCTACGTACGCGATATTGGCGGTTGCAAAGTCTTAAATAATTGGGTAAGTGCCAGATACCCTGGCTCATAGAGCTCATTTTTTTCCTTCCATGTGGGCATTGTCCCTCCAACTTGCATAGACCACGCACACCTCGCAATGCCGTTCCTTTCTCGTCGCTCAGTCGATCCTTTGACCTCCGTATCTCCACTCAAGGACAGAGGATACCCTTCAAAGCTATCTGATCTCTCTCAGAACCCACGCAATCGCGCACGATCCGAACCTAGTCTCTTTAGGCGCGTCTCAACCCTTTTCACTCCCCGTCGACGGTGGTCGTCGAAGGTATCGTTTTCGCCGACAAATACAAGTTCTGTGGGCATAGGCTACGTCCGCTCCTGTCCTTGGAACACACTTCCCAGAGTTTCCTGCGACTCCACCCCAAGCTCTTCTCTTGAAATCCGACGGCCAAGTGGTCTAGGAAGGCGGGCGAGTTTCATCCAGTCCAGCGACACCATCTCGGACACCGAGAGTTTCGGAAAGGTGCTCGACGGAGGAGACACGGCCCCGGGAGGGACCGTGAGCTTGCCGAAGTCGTTGGGTGGCGTAACCTACTA
>JBBPSB010000303.1:0-25636 GCA_038093375.1 Xerocomus brunneocitrinus
CCACTGGCCAACTTGATTCCATCAGGTCAATATTCCCCACCCCACTCACTGCCCAACCTGATTTAATCGGGATAACATCCCCGACCCGACCATCGGCCTACCTGATTTAATCGGGATAACATCCCCGACCCGACCATTGGTCCACCTGATTTAATCAGGTCTGTATCACTACCCCACTCTGGCACTCACTGGCCAACCCGATTTAATCAGGATAACATCCCCGACCCCTATCTCGGAACCCCTATCTTCGGACCACTGGCCAACTTGATTCCATCAGGTCAATATTCCCCACCCCACTCACTGCCCAACCTGATTTAATCGGGATAACATCCCCGACCCGACCATCGGCCTACCTGATTTAATCGGGTCTATATCACTACCCCACTCACTGGCCAACCCGATTTAATCGGGATAACATCCCTGACCCGACCATCGGCCTACCTGATTTAATCGGGATAACATCCCCGACCCGACCATCGGCCCATCTGATTTAATCAGGTCTGTATCACTACCCCACTCTGGCACTCACTGGCCAACCCGATTTAATCAGGATACCATCCCCGACCCCTATCTTCGGAACCCCTATCTTCGGACCACTGGCCAACTTGATTCCATCAGGTCAATATTCCCCACCCCAACCACTGGCCCACCCGATTTAATCAGGTCAATATTACTTACCCCATCCACTGGCCGACTTGATTCCATCAGGTCAGCATTCCTAACCCCGACCACCGGCCCACCTGATTTAATTGGGTCATTATCACTCACTCTACTCACTGGCCAACCCGATTTAATCGGGATATTTTCGGACCCCTATCTTCGGACTCCCATTGGCCCACTCGATTCCATCGGGTCAGCATCACCTATCCCAACCACCGGCCTATCTGATATAATCAGGTCGGTATCACCCATCTCATTTCACCGGCCAATCCGATTCAATCGGACCATTGTCACCCATTCCATTCACTGGCCCACTCGATTGTATCGGACTTCTATATACCCTCCGGCCAGTCCGATAACATCAGGTCATTTTGCCCCACCTCACCCGACCGCCCGATACGATAACATCGGGAGTTTTGCAGGCTGGGTGGTCGATTCCATCGGGAGTATTCCACCACAGTATGTGATACGTTAGCCCAGATGGCTGGATCCCATCCCTCCTCAAATGCACCCCGAATTCTCCAAACCCTTTATCATTGGCGTCACGGCATCCGATCCATCCAAGCCCTCTGTGCCTTGTCACCAACCCAGCCTGGGCCCCCCGCATCGACATTGAGCCTGACATGAGCCGCCCCAACATACCCCGCACCCGACCGCCGTCATATGCCCCCCCCTCCCCCCCGCGTTCACCCCCCTCGACGCCCTCGCCGACACCTTTTGGGCCGACACCTGTCTTATGACCGGGCTCAAGCCCATGCAATATGTCGCACGCATACACATGGCGCAGCTCGTGCACACCCTTTCAGCGCACTCGCGCGTCGACACGTCGGAGCTGCTCAACGTGCTTGCGTTTTTGACGTGCACGAGCACGTTCGGGGACAACGTCGTGTTTGCAGTGCTGCGATTCTCAGCGGAGAGGTGGTGCATGCCTTGTCCGTAAGGAACACGTATACGTTTCCAGTGCTGTTGGCAGAATCGGAGGGTCGCGCAGTGTAAGAGATTGCGGTGATCAGTGTGGGGGGCTCACTTTACCAGAGGCAGTCGCTCAGATGTGTCGTGCGTGTGCACCGAGGCCGTTGGGTATGCCATGTTCTTTCGGAAATTCGGCGTGTCAGCTTTCGAGCAACCCAGGTGGCAGTCTGGCGGAGCAGCGTAGGTTGTTCGTTGCACTAGGGGATACAAGGGGGGCTAGGAGGTAAAATACAAGTGGATATAATGGATGCAGGTTAGCTAAATCTAAATGGCTTGAACAAACGCACACTATTTACTTACATAAATGAAGCAATAAATCAAAACACTCCGTTGCTGAGGAAGTTGTCTGATGGACTCCATGGAAAAAGAGAAAGGCTTGATGTGGATCACCCCTGACTTCGGCATAGCTCAACGCTCATGGCAGGTTGAAATTGATTAAGAGGGGTAGTGGGCTTTGAGGCCTTGAGGCCCGCCCCTCGCCCTAGTTGGCCTGGCGGTGGTGATATCACTACGCCGGCCCCGAAGAAAACGCCAGTTCGACAGGGTGTGCAGCGGCAACACCGTTACGAAATAGCCATTTAGCCCGAAGCATCACGAGGAGGCACCTCGGTCTAGGGCAACAATGGGCTACGGAACAGGGGGACATCTCGCAGTGAGTCCCTTGGCCGTGGGCTTGACTTTGCGGCGCTGGTGGATGCTTGTGGCGTGTCGACCACATGCACGGCAGCAGGCCACTCCTCGTTGATCTGCTCAATCGCGCTCCCCGACTCCTCACCGAGCTTGCCAGCCATAGCCGGCTCCGTGAGATGCTCGCAACGTTTCACCTCCTCGATGCCGTTCCTGCGGACGTCACGCTTAGTGCACCTGTTGCCCCGCCTGGATAAGCTGAACCGATAGGTGGGGACCTTGCTTCTCGGATTCCGAGAGGCGTCTTCAGCAATGAGCGATGATGTTATTCGCAGTCAATGGTGGAGGTGATCTTTCGAGCGGCGATAAACGCGGACTGGAAGAGTTTCTGGGACGGGGGACATGGCTTGGGTCTTTGCAGGTGCTCGATGAGGCCTGAGGGATGGCCATGGCGGCGAGGGCACGGATGTCAGGAGCGTGTCTTGTTTCGCATCTGTACTACCCATCGTCATTGTGCTTGCCTACGACGGGGGCATCACCGGTGATGCATCAACACCCATCGTGGTCGCCGTATCTGCAACAATATTTCTAAGTTGAGCTTCTGTGGTTATGAATGTTTTGTTCGCTGCATTACCGTGCGAGGGTGAGAAAGGACACTTTTGGCAAGCTGGGGAGTATCCTTTCACTGTGGATAGTAGAATCGGTGAATTTCAGCGACGAATTAATGGAAACCAGCCATGGCCAACGGCGGGAACACTGAGACGAGTGGACAAGCGAACTGGACCAAGCTCTATAAGGGCGACTACGACGTACGGGTACAAGGTGGGCTACTCCTACCGCTATGAGGCCATCAGCAAATGTGTACATTGACTTCGGCTACTTTAGACTAACTTTCAGCATGCTGACACACTTTACAGCTGCTCAGCCATCAAAGTAAACACACGCTTTCAAAGTAGATCTCATTGCTTGTAAAGTGCTTTGCACACACTTTGGTAGTACTTTGACACTTTCAAAATATCAATTCAAAGCAGTACGAAGAGTAGTAAAGAAACTATGAAAGTTAATAAGCAAGCAAGAGAAAACGATCAGCGAAAGGATAGTAGTAATGCATAGACTGGGAGACACCACGACAATTGGACTCGATGTGGTCGGCGCTCGCAAGCATATCCTTCTACAATAATTCGAAACAGAGATTAGCTGGTGCGGGAAGAAGTCGAAAATACACATACAGAGATCCGCAAACTCGTCTTCCGACTCATCAGCGGCACCCGCGGATTCAGCACTAACGGCCGCTGCCAGGTTCATTGTCCTGGCCATTAGACGTACTTTCTCCATAATACCTGCAAGCTCTGCCTCAGTACGGCGGCCAGCGGCGCGTGTGAGCTTCCTCGTCGTGGAACCCCAGTTGAGATCTGAAAACGAATGTGCATGCGGGCTGAGCTTGGCAGATGCTGGATTGAACGAGACCGGAGTTGGGCATCGTTTGCCATTCTTTCCCTTCTGGTCAGGGAGCTCACCCTTTCCTATACACTCCAAGGCACGCATGACCTGTAGAATAAACTAATTAGAACTGTTTTCGAAAGGAAGTGATAATAATAATAAAGATACCGCAGCACTACACAGGCCCAACACTCCGATGACCCCACATTTCGCAAGCTCATCTGCCTTGAGCGCAGGGGCATGAACATAGCCTTTGATCGCAGATAGGTATGTGGTTGCAAAAACGCGCAGCACAAACTCAGACTGGAAGCATTTAGATGGATCCGCATAGTCGAGAGCCTCGAACAGGAAGCGGTGGTTCTCTAGCAGAAGCACGCACTCCTCTTTGAGATCTTCTTGCGTATAATCCTCAAAAAAACTCAAAAACAATGCGAGTGCAGAAGATCTGACACCATGACGCCAATTGCAGAGATACTGATATGCCTATTCGAGTGTTAATGACATGGCAATGGCAGCCGAAAATTGGTGCTGATCGACACACCTTTTCCACGAGCACATGCTTGGTAGAAAGCTCGATATTCCAAATCTCAGGAAAAACAACTTGAAGGATCAATGAGAGGGGCTCCACAAGTTTGTCCTTGCTTGTGTCCCACATGTCCGCGAGAGAACCCGCCCAGAGGCACAATGTCGGCAAAACCTTGTTTTTCCAACGGGTTTCTTGATCCTTGGTGAAATTAATCACGTTCGTATCTGGTTGAACATTCCTTTGAGCAGTGGAAAGGACGGGCTCAGAGGTAACAGAGCGTGCAACGTGCAACGTTCTGTTATCGCTACTAATACTAGTGGGAGGGAGTGACCGGTCATGAGATGCTTCATGTTTTGCGCGCTTTGCTGCGGATGTGATGTTGTTACATCCAACAACACACACTTTGAGTTGATGGGTGTTGCTCACCTGATACGCCGTGTTTGACCTTTTTAGTAACGTTGAGCGAGGCTCGGACAGATATCTGATGTGCGATAACAATCAGCAGGCAAAAACTGGTGTATGTGGTGCCACGCACCTCGGAGGTAATGCGGGCAAACGTTGCTTCCGTGCCTTGCCCCATCAGGCTGGCATTGTCGTCGAACATCGCCACAGTCACAGATTCAACTTGGTGACGGTCGTTACCTGCCTCGCCTTCACCTTCATCTGAGTCCTCCAACTCGTCTGAGTCCTCCAAAGGCCGCTTTCGTTTCAGGGTAGACGCTGCGCTGGTCTGGGTACGGCTTGGATTTGCAATGGAGTTCTGAACAGCTCGAACGGCGACCAAGCGCTCACTCTTCAAGCGGGCCGAGACTTTGTAAGCAAAATATTCTATGAATTGAGTGCCATTACTTACGAGAACTGGTTCTGTCTTGTTGAAAAGGGCTTCGCGTTCGAGGTCGTTGCCATGATCCTCTTCCTCTTCCCCAAATGCTCCCACCAAGCCATCTGTGTCTTGAGGTTCGTCAACTTCTATTGCCCAGGGTTCATCTCGATCGTGGCTAACGGTTGTGCCAGCATGCCTTGCAACGCTTGATGGAGCTTGCGTGCCAGGGAGCGACAGGACGCTAGCAGTGCCCGAGTGGTTGCCCTTGTCAACGAAGGCGGCCCAATTTTCGATTCGTCCGATGGCACCCTTTTCGCGCGACCTGGCAGCGCGAACGTTCAGAAAATATACAGTAGCTTCAGTAAGTAGTAGCATGGTGAGAAAAAAAACATGGCCGACTGACATTTTCTCACTGGTTCCCTGTGCCGCGTGCCCAGTTTTCCCACTGGCATGCATGGCGCAGTTTTTGTGCCGGTCGTACTCGGAAGTGATAAAACGACAGTTAGCGTGGCCACAGGGCAGAATGATTTCTACCCTCTATACCTTTCTATTGGTAATGTACGGAACAGTGTTCGCCGTGCACACAAGAACGCCCTCGTCCTCTGTGGCTTTCTGGCCATGCCAAAGAGTAAGTTTTAATTCATTTGATCGACCCAATGGTTCTGATCTCTTTTTAGCTACAAAAGCACATGCGAAGACAGACATGTTCCGGCGCCTCCGTCGCCAACTTTTCCATTCGTCTATATCTATGGTTCTACAAACCTTGAAACCCGGGATGACGATACCAGAAGTCATGCGTTTTGGAGATGGCCATTTTCGTCGAGTGATATTTGGTATAGGTCCATATATCACTGACTATGAAGAACAAGTTCTACTATCATGCATCGTGCGTGGTTGGTGCCCAAAGTCTGTAGCCTGCTCCTTTTGTTCTGACATATACTTACATATCTAATAGATGTATGGCACCACGAAAGGATCTTGATAGCGACGCGCTTTACCGATGTCGTCAGCATACAGAATCTCTCGTGGCGCAGACTTTGTTGGATCTTTTCAGATTTGATCATCTATGGGACGACTATGGCATTGTCGGCCAACTGGTGGTACGTTCTTGTGTCATCTCTATTCAATTGTGACCTTATGTTCGCCCATTTACACAGCCGTTCACTAACGACTTCCCCCGCGCGGATATCTACGAACTCTTGTCCCCTGACCTTCTTCATCAGGTTATCAAAGGTGTTTTCAAGGATCACTTAGTAGAATGGGTCGAGAAGTACATCAGAAAAACGTACGGAGGAGAGGCCGATGCAATACTTGATGATATTGACCGCAGGTACGTGTGAAACAGTTTTATTGGAAGAGGCAATGACGAGAAGAGGTTTTTACATAGGATCGCAGCAGTTGCACCCTTTCCTATGCTTCGCCGATTTCCGCAGGGCCGTAATTTCAAACAATGGACGGGAAACGACTCCAAAGCATTGATGAAGGTACGACTGATTTTTCCTTGTCGAGGTACATCAGGTTGAATATCAGTAGGTGTACCTTCCTGCAATCGAAGGCCATGTACCTCCAGGGATCATCAGGACTGTCCGTGCTTTGTTGGAATTCTGTTACCTCGTTCGTTGGCATCTCATCACAGACAGTACGCTCACGATGATCGAAGACACACCGGCTCGCTTTCATGAAGAGCGTCAATTTTTTTGTCCCGAAATTGTTTCCGACTTCAATCTCCCTCGTCAGCATTCAATAAAACATTACCCAGATATGATTCGTCTATTTGGTGCACCCAATGGGTTGTGTTCATCGATCACAGAGTCGAAACACATTAAGGCCGTCAAGCAGCCTTACCGCAGATCAAACCGTAATAATGCGCTCGGACAAATGCCGGTGACCAACCAGTGGCTGGACAAGCTGACACGCTTCCGCACCGAGTATAGTCGACGAGGCATGCTTGAAGGATCGTGTCTGTCTAGTGTAACGGAAGGCTTGTGTAAGTGCATTTGATTACTACAAATAACCATGTCGACTCACTCTCCGCCGATCAGTACTAGATGGCGGGATACAGCTGCAGGAAAATGACATGATCAACAGCAATGACGATCGGGACCAACTTGAAGATGTGAACGACAGTGGGCCAGTTGACGACCCCATAAACGTGGAGGCGCACATCACTCTCGCTCGGACCCATGGTCAGTGAGAGCTCCCTCACGTTGAGGCCTTTCTCACATATGTTAAGATCGAAAGCGAGCAAGAACAGCGGCCACACTTGCTGAGGAGCTTACAATCCCTCAGCTGACTGAGCACCTCCGTTGGTTCCTCTTCCAGCAGGAGCATCCCAAGGACCCTCATGCCCCAAGCGAAATTCCACTCACTGATTGTCCTTCTCTGAAGGATCATGCTAGAATCAAGGTGTTCAATTCAGCGTCGGCCACATTTCACGCCCCAAGCGATATTAGTGGAATTGCAGGAATGAAGCGTGAGATCATTCGATCTTGCCCTTCATGGAGGAACGGCCACCCTCGGTTGGACTGCGCCTTTGTCAATACTAATCCAGACGTTCAGGGAATGCGAGCAATGGATGTAGTTCGCATCCTTACTTTCTTGTCGCTCTCTTTTCGCAGTGAGGCAGCGGTAGAGCGAGACGAGCAGGCAACAACTTATCCATGTGCCGTTGTGCGGTGGTTTAATTTATCAGAGGCACCAGATGAAGCAACTGGCATGTGGATTGTACGCCCTGGATTTAACACTCGCCGACGACCCGACATATCTGTTATTCCCGTTGATGCAATCTACCGCGCTGCTCACCTCATCCCTATATATGGGACCCAGCTACTGCCACCAGAAATCAAACCTCACCACTCTTATGACGTCTTCCGCGCATACTACGTTAACAAGTTTGTGGACCACCACACGTTCGAGATCGCGTCCTAATGGTGAGTACCCACCTTCCTTGATTAATCAAATCTTCATTCCATGCTCTTCACAGTGTCAGTCCAACGCTCACAGCTCTGGCCTGTTGACTCCCAGACTCAGCTATTCACCAACCCCAAAGGACTCATCCCTCGGCGATCGTACCGTACAAATGACGACATTTGTGGACATAGCCATGGCGCGGCCCGGTGGTAGCTATTCACCAACCCCAACGGAACCATCCCTCAGCAATCATACGGTACACCCACTCTTGCCCCCACGACTCCCAAGTGCAGTCACGCTAGAGCCCCCATGGGTCCATTCACCATATCTCGATCCGCCCAACTTATTGACACTCGGTAGCTAGATTCGAGTACTATATACACTAACTACCTTGGCTTCATTGTCTTTGATGCTTGAACACTTCGGGCACGCTTTGAAAATATCTTGAGTGACTTTGCTACTTTGCCGCTTGTAATTTGTGGGGGAAAGCATTTAAGCACGTCAAGCGTGGTAAAGTGGATGTGTAGATTTGCTGATGGAGGTGCGACGTAGATATACTGTACACGTGACCAGTATGCCAATGGGCTTACAATTAATTGCATAATGTCCGGAGGTTCATAGGGTACTTACATGAATTTCACTGGAAATAAATCCACTGAAGCGGCACCGATCCACTCTGAAATTCAGAGGATTTTTCCACTGAATTTCATTGGACTATCAATTCATATTCATTGGACTCCCACATGTGATGATGGACGGAAAGTGTGCAAAAAAAATCAATATTTACTCTTTCCCTAGGCTAGCTTTCTTGCACGTCATATTACCAAGTCTGACATGATGAAATTGCAGTACAGCAGGAATCGAACTCACGACCTACGACATAGCGACCATGTGCAGCGCTACACCACAAGACCTTTGATCATAAGGGCCAACATAGTATATGTGACTATATGACTAGCTGCCCACCACCAACTCAACTACTCTCATCGCCGTTGTGTTGGGTGGCTCTGAGGGTATGTAGTATGCCTGGGCGTCGTGCGTTGTCACCCGGCATGTCCTCAGGGTCTTCTGACGTGTATACTGGGTTGCTAACTTCAGCGTGCGTCGCCGTCGTCTTCGTTGCATTGTTCGTATGGGCTGTGCCGCCTGTGCGCCCTCCAATGCGTTGCGTGCGCTCACACTGGCGACCCCATGTGGTGAGTTTCTCCCGATCGAATCGGACACCCGGCCTGCAAATCTCCCGAGTTCATCGGACTGGCCGGTCGGGTGGGGTCGGGTTGAATGACCCGATGGAATCGGACTGGCCGAAGGAAGTATGTATGTCCGATAGAATCGACCAGGCCGAGGAGTTGTGTAGTGTAGGGTGTGTTTGAATCGAGTCGGCCATTGGGTGATCAATGTGGAGATTGACCCGAATAAATCAAGTCGGCCGATGTTAGGGGTGGGTGAAAGGAGCCCGGTCCAATCGAGTGGGCCGATGGTTGGTAGTGGTGATGACAGGCCGATTGAATCGGGTGGGGCAGCGATCGGGGTGTGTATAGTAACCCGATGTAATAGAGGCGGCCAGTGGTTGGTACCGGGGTGGTGGCCCGATTGAATCGGGTGGGCCAGCAGTCGGGGTGGGTGATGATGACCCCATTGACTCGAGTCGGCCAGTGGTTGGTACCGGGGTGGTGACCCGATTGAATCGGGTGGGCCAGTATTCGGGGTCGGTGATGGTGACCCGATGGAATCAAGTGGGCAAGTGGGCCAGCGATCGAGATGGGTGATGATGACCGATGAAATTGAGTCAGCCAGTGGTTGGTGCCGGGGTGGTGGGCCGATTGAATCGGGTGGGCCAGCGGTCGGGGTGGTGATAGTGACCCGATTTAATAGAGTCGGCCAGGGATCGGGGTGGGTGATGTGACCCGATTGAATCGGGTGGGCCGGCGGTCGGGGTGTGTATGGTAACCCGATTTAATCGAGTCGGCCAGTGATCGGGGTGGGTGATGATGACCCGATTGACTCGAGTCGGCCAATGGTTGCTACCGGTGGTGGTGGGCCGATGGAATCTGGTGGGCCAGCGGTCGGGGTGGGTGATAGTGACCCGATAGAATCGAGTCGGCCAGGGATCGGGGTGGGTGATGTGACCCGATAGAATCGAGTGGGCCGATGGTTGGTACTGGAGATGACAGGCCGATTGAATCGGGTGGGCCGGCGGTCGGGGTGTGTATGGTAACCCGATTTAATCGAGTCGGCCAGTGATCGGGGTGGGTGATGATGACCCGATTTAATCGAGTCGGCCAGTGATCGGGGTGGGTGATGATGACCCGATTGACTCGAGTCAGCGAATGGTTGCTACCGGGGGTGGTGACCCGATTGAATCGGGTGGGCCAGCGGTCGGGGTGGTTGATGATGACCCGATAGAATCTAGTTGGCCAATGGTTGGTACCGGGGGTGGTGACCCGATATAATCGAGTCGGCCAATGGTTGGTACCGGGGGTGGTGACCTGATTCAATCGGGTGGGCTAGCGGTCGGGATGGGTGATAGTGACCCGATTTAATTGGGTGGGCCAGTGATCGGGGTGGGTGATGATGACCCGATAGAATCGAGTCGGCCAATGGTTGGTACCGGGGTGGTGACCCGATTTAATCGAGTCGGCCAGGGATCGGGGTGGGTGATGTGACCCGATGGAATCAGGTGGGCCACTAGTCGGGGTCGGTGATATGACCCGATGGAATCAGGTGGGCCAGCGGTCGGGGTCGGTGATGTGGCCCGATAGAATCGAGTCGGCCAGGGATCGGGGTGGGTGATGTGACCCGATAGAATCGAGTGGGCCGATGGTTGGTACTGGTGATGACAGGCCGATTGAATAGGTGGGCCGGCGGTCGGGGTGTGTATGGTAACCCGATTTAATCGAGTCGGCCAGTGATCGGGGTGGGTGATGTGACCCGATGGAACCAGGTGGGCCACTAGTCGGGGTCGGTGATGTAGCCCGATAGAATCGAGTCGGCCAGGGATCGGGGTGGGTGATGTGACCCGATAGAATCGAGTGGGCTGATGGTTGGTACCGGTGATGACAAGCTGATTGAATCAGGTGGGCCAGCGGTCGGGGTGGTGATGTGGCCCGATAGAATCGAGTCGGCCAGTGGTTGGTACGGGTGGTGGTGACACTGTTTAATCGGGTGGGCCAGCGGTCGGGGTGGGTGATGTGCCGGATAGAATCGAGTCGGCCAGTGGTTGGTACGGGTGGTGGTGACCAGGTGTCATCGGGTGGGGCAATGATCGGGGTGAGTGACCATGACCCGATTTAATCGGGTGGGCCAGCGGTCGGGGTGGGTGATGTGGCCCGATAAAATCGAGTCAGCCAGTGGTTGGTACGGGTGGTGGTGACACTGTTCAATTGGGTGGGCCAGCGGTCGGGGTGTATGATGGTACCCCGATAGAATCCAATCGGCCAGTGATCGGGGTCAGTATTCATCCGAGTTATAGTTCGAACGTATACATTGAGTCAATTAACCATTACATCACACGTTTCTGCACCTTGTCCAACATTTCAAGAAGGACGATATCATACCTTAGCAACAGCCGATGGTGTTGCGCCCGCTCGTTCATCCTTTCAAATGAAGCTACGATGGCCTGGCGAATCCCCTGTCCACCATCACCGACATATGCCGTTTCCACTGGCCACCCATGCCCGTCCATATATTCCCCAAGCAAGGTAAACACTGCACACCGTTAGTCGCTGGATGATAGCAATCAAACCGAGATCATACCTATGGGATCGGCTCCCGTAATGTCTACCCCGGAGTCTTTAACAATATCTTGGGCTCTTCTGCCCCCCTCAGTGACTGGGTCGTCACTCTAAGTTTTGTAACTCCTCAGAAGAATAATACTCACTCACTGATATCGAGCATGCTCTGATTTCGGCTGTTCCGATCATCGCGCACAGTACGATCATTCAATTGCCCGATCGGGTCGGGCGATATGGACATTGGATGTTGTAGCTGGGGTGTCTCACCATTGTCTCCGTCAAGTGAAAACAGGTCTTCCATGGGGACTGCGACTGCCGTTTCGTCGTCCAGCGAGAACAGACTGCCCATGGGAACAGACTCAGGCGTCGGACAGTCGCCTGAGGACGAGGTGGTCGGACACCCGCCCGAGGACGAAGGGCCTTGCACTTGTTGCAGAGGAACTGAGAAGGTCGGGGACCATTGAATGTATGGTTCGGGGAAAACGAAAAACTCACCTTCTTCATCCAACTGGAAGGAATCCCCCATAGGCACCGATTCCTCGCGGGTCGGATCAATGTCGAATGTATGTCCTTGTGGGAAGGCCTCCCAGTCCATGCCGAATGCCTCGGCGCTACCATTGAAGGAGAAAGTATCTCCGATCGGGAATTCAATGTCTTCGGGATCAACCAATGGAAAGGTGTCTCCGCTAGGGAATGAATCCTCTCCGATTTGATCGTCCAAAGCAAAGGTATCGCCACTCGGGACTTGTGCCCGATCTATGGCAAGGGTAATTGATTCGTCCGGTCTACTTGGTTAGTAATAATTGTAAATCTCATCTTTGTATGCAATTAGGATCCACTCACCTATGATCGGGGTCGTCCTGAAACAATGGGAATGTGGTGCCGAGAGGGATAGAATATTCTTCGCCCTGGATGTCTCCGAGGGCTCTGTTCACTTCGGGACAATCATCCAACATGAACGTGTCTCCGAAAGGGATGTGGAATCCGGACATCGGGTTGCCTCTTGCAGGCACAATGAAAACTTCTTCTGGTGATGAAACACGTGAGATGGCCGTTGATCGAGACATTGTGTGTGCTCACTTTGAGTATTGAATTCCACACGGCGTTCCATGATGCTGGGTTATATAGGTAATGAATGAGCAGTTACGTGGAATGAAATAGTTTTTGATTGTTGATTGTAAAGTGTGGGAATATCTGATACCATTGTCTCCCCCAATCGGGAAACTTGTTAAGGTCGCGTGGTACTTACCGAATATGGGTGCGCGAGAAAGTTTATAAGTCCGATCACCAGGCGCGAGTCTTCGTACGCCCACATCGTTTCCCGCCATCATACCACCACATACCACCAGCATTTTGCGCGCCTCGACATGTCTTTGAACGAGACGAACGCTTCCCGCACGATCCAGACCGCGTGCCAAGCGGTCTTACAGAAGATCCGGTGGGCTGAAGCGAAGTGGATACCTCGGGAGGAGCAGGATCATCGTCATTTGGACACGAAAAGTTTCATTGAAGGACAGTTGGTATGTCATTCAGCCCCTTTCATTCCTTCTGACACCTAGAACTAACACACCTAGGAAATCATTCGGGGTACTGTCACCGAGGGAGTCTTAATCCCTCGCTGGATGGTCGCCTTAGATTCCGCGTTTCGGACACTGGGCAACGCCTTGCACCCCGACTACCAAGCACTATCCCAGGGCCGAATCCCCATCCCACCCGACCATCCTTGGCTCCAGTACACGGTGCGCGGCCCACCCGCGCCAATCGTCCCGTCGCCATCACAAGAAATCACGACTGTGCCGCAGCCCGCACGTGCCCAACCACCTGCACCAGCAGCCCCCAGCCAACCCCCAGCCGCCATCCCAGCACCACCTCACGCTCCCAGCACAACTCCCTCGCCCAGCACCGAGCCCCCCCGGCCCGCTGCCAAAGGGGCCGGGACAAGACCTGCCCCCACCATGAGGCGCAAGGCAGTGGATAAGACAGAGGCTGGGAACACATCAGGAACAACGCCCGATGCACGCAAGCAGACCGAAAAGACAAAGGGGAAGGAAAAGGAGATCTCGGAGTCGACGCCTCCCATTGAGAAACGGCAGGACAAGGGGAAGAAACGGCAATCCCAGCCGGAAACGATGGAGATCGACGACGCCGACGACACAGACGATATCCAGGTAATCGAACCTGAGCAAGTGCGTGGCCGTGGAAGGGGTCGCCGTTCTGCCAGACAAAGAAGCCCTAGCCGCTCCCGTCCTACCCAAAGCAAGCCAAGACCGAGAAGCCCTAGCCGCCCCCGTGCTACCCAAAGCAAGCCAAGACCGCGGAAGTCTGACCCCGATCCGGACCGGACCCCCACCTCCACCTCGCCCGGTACCGACAAGCCCGACTGCGCCAACTGTGTGAGGTTCAACCGTACATGCGAGAAGCAAGAGGGCCTCGCTTGCAAAACGTGCCAGCAAAATAAACAAAAGTGCGAGCACAGCGCGAAGAAGAAGAGGCGCGGTGCTGCCTCAAACACGGCTGCACCCGATCCCCCTCCTCCACCTTCTGCTCACCGTCGCACGTCTGTCAAGCGTCCGAGCAGCGCCTCGGAATCAAGGGATTCGGACGACAATGAGGAGTCAAGCAACCAAGACGCCTCGGGGCGTCAGAGGAAGAAGAAGAAGGTAGGAGAGGATTCGGAGAATCCCTTGGATGATCCCAGGCAGACTATCATTGTCCCTGGGCCCAGGGGTATGGGCAAGTACCCATTCGCTTGTTTTGTTGTTTACTAACTATCCAATGTAGCATTTGCAGGCGTTGACGTCCCCCGCCCGCCCAACTACCCCCGCCAAATCGTTCCGACAGCGCGGCCACCCACTGCACGCCCGACCCGAAGCCCTAACGGGGGAAGGACGGGGCCAGCCATTCTTCGGCCTAACCTCCGTGATGACCTTGTGTCGAAGGCTGACTTCGATGCACTCATGGAGAGGGTCAGAACCCTCGAGCAGGCTTTCAGTACGTTCGGGAGGGCTGTGGGATCTGAGTGGCCGCAGGTGCGTACTGCATCATGTTCCAGTCGATACACGCCACTTAGGTATACCTTTGAACACCAGGATGTCACCATCGGCCCCAAAGACGTATCCGACCCAGCCCAATCCTCCACCAATCTTTCGGGCGATGCCCCACCCCGCCCTCTGTCCCCTCGGACCAATCAAGGAGCAGACACCCGTCCATCGACCCCTGAGAACCAAGGCGGCCAAATGCAGGTATCTTCTCCTACCCCCCGTGCCACTTCAGCCCAAGAAGGGCTAAGTCGGCACGCGACTCCGTTGGATCGTCCGACCTCGCCGACCACTGGAGTCGGTGCCATCGGGGATGGGGCGAATCCACCCACCGAATCCTCGGGGTCCGTTGACCCCAACAAGGGAGGATGTTTGGAGGGTGAAATGGAAGGGGTAGAGGTATCGGAACCGTCAGGGTAACGTCCTCGGTGTCGCATCGGGCCGCTCATCGGACGTTTGTTTTAATCTCACACTGTATTTCGTTGTCCTCCCTCATGTACATTATCCCGAATATATGCATTCTTTGTAGTCATCTTGGTTGACCGACTAAATCATACACAATGTGTGAATCTACCGGCCTTACTTTGTTCACCTATGTTTTTTGCCTAATCGGTCATCACCTGCAAACTTGCGCTTTCGGACTCCTACCCTCTCTGCTACCTGAACATCGGCATCTCGGGGAAGCGGTGCTCGACGAGATCTTTGGGATCGCCGTTCGGCGCCAGGTGTCACCTGACCCTGATGTTGTGGTTGACTGTCTGATCGGGTACTAGGATCTCGGATCGGTGTGATCAGTGTCTGAGCGACTGCCTGTTGAGGCGGGGGTATAATGGTCCGCGTGTTTCCCATAGCTGGTTTGGGTAGTACTGTGGGCAGGGTGTCTTCTTCATCTGCTGCATCCTCCAATGGTTGGGGGTCGGCAAAGGCTTTCGGGATGTCATCAACACCCGAAGTGTCCTCGTCCGAATATTCGGGATCTGGGGAGACATGTTCAGAACGAGTCCCGGAGCCCTGCTTTTCATCGGACTGAGACTGGAATGTTTTCTTGAGTGCTGGCTTAAGCGGTCGCCCCGATGGTTTGGCTATTGTAGTCTGAATGAATAGCTCGACACCGTGTAAGCAGAGTACTTACAATGTAGTCCTTGCTTCGGTATCACCTTTGCAGGATCTCGGTATCGCAATTCCTGGTATTCTTCATACCCCTGTATTTGTTTCCCCTTTCCCTTTGGATCGGGGATAATCACACCCCTTCCACGGTCGATGTCGGAGTCCTCCGAGCCATCGCTGGACTCGGAATCAGACATAGGCACCGAGGCCGCCTTTCGGGGATTGGATTGCCCTTCTTCGGGCCACCCTACGGCACCTGTTTCTTCCTCCTCAGAACTGTCACTGGAGTCCGAGTCACTTTCCGACTCCGAGGAAACCTTTCGGGACTTGACTCTAGCGCGTGGCCTGGGCTTTGGACGCGTCCTCACAGAGGCTGGGTTGTATTCGGGGTCGTTCACATTGCGTTGAAGATGACCCTCCCAATCCAACCACTTGTTGAATCGGAACCCCGTTTCACCATTTCCTTGTTGGAGCTGCTGCACATGGAACAAAAACTGCCATGCTTCTTGCTTCGGCACTTTGCTCGGATCTCTCGGGACTGTCCAACCAAAAGGAGCGTGCTCGGGATTGAAGATCTCATGATGCGGTCCGAAATCGGACAATTTGGTGAAGGGAACTGTTGCCTTAGGATTCCCACAAGCTTTCCCTATTGGCATATCAGTCATGATCCAAAGGTCATTGAGAAAACTTACTATAATGTGCGGTGAGAAATCCTCGGAGTAGCGACAACATTTCCACCCGATCATTTGGGTTAATTTCGGGCAATCGGATCGCATCATTCATCCCGATCACCTTCCGAACGTGCTCCTCCCGGTCGACCCCCCTTCGGCCTGGGGCCTTGACCCTTCCTGCAGCCGGTTCATTCGGCTCGCTCCCTCGGTCTTCACTTCCATGGGCTCCATCGACTGAATCCTCATTGTCCTGTTCGAAGCATTTCCTGACATATGGATCGAAGCACGCTAGCACCTTCTTATCATTTTGAAATGCTGGACCGTTGGCAATCTTGGGGTTGAAATCATTTCTTCACAAATATTTAGTACACCCCAAGAGAGGAATGATGCACTTACACTGTGGAAAATATCTCCCCACTCTCCTCATCCTTCCATCCGGCCAAAATGACCATTCGGACTCCACCCTTCTTCCACATTTCCTCTGCGAAGTGTTTCATGACATTGTATTTATTTTTCTTGGTGAATCTGTGCAGATATCATGTCAACATCAGTCCCGATCGGATCTTATCCACTCACCGAGCTTGGGCCTCACCCGGACCTCCAGTTTGGTTCCACTCCTCTGCGAGCTGTTGGGCCTCGGCTTCTTCCTCGGAGGGAACTTCATTCAGGACTTCTTTGAGAGTCGGCTGGTAGAGCTCAATGAGGTAGTTTCCCTTATTCTGGTCCTTTACCATCTGGATCACCTGTTTCTTATACTGGTCCTCCAGAACCCTCCGAGCAGTCCACCTCCGACCTAGCTGGAAAGCCTTCCGATTCGGTCTCACTCGGCCCTTGTTCCGAAGCCATTTTTGATAAATCTACACCAATCAGTCCACTTCTCGTTCGGAACATGCAATATACTCACATCGGCCTGAATCCTCCATGCATTTCCTTTAACCCCCTTATGGCAGTCAAGGGCTTTCAGCTCTCTTGTTACGCTTGGTCTCGGGTAGAGCGGCAAGCGTAGCCTCTGTGAGGGGTCGAAGTTTCAAAGGCGTTCAAGGGGGTTTCCTCTTGGAACGTTTTGGAGACGGTCGAGGGGGTTTCCTACTCGACGGGTTAAAGGTTCAAAGGTTCAAAGGTTCAAAGGACGAGACACCCGTTCAAAGCACGGGCATAGGCTTTCAAGGGGGGGTCAAGGGATGAGAGAAGTTCAAAGGGGGTTAGATTCGTGTACAAGGTATTGAGTACAGAGGAGATCTAAGCTAAGGAGACAAGACGAGTATCGAAGGTATATATACTGTCCTACTAGTTTAGGGCAGGCGTGGGAGATATGGAGTCGAGTCATAAAGAGTCACCGAGATGACTAGAGAGAAATGACTCATCGGCGGCCGATGGAGTCGTAGAGGATAAGCGATGACTAAACAAGAACGAGTCATCGAAGCCGATGGACTCGGATGGAATCGGATGGAAGGAGACGACTACCTAGACAAGTGAAGGCCATTGGGCCGGAGGTGTGGGATAGAGTGGTAGTCGTAGACGAAGGAAACGATGAGTCCGAAGAAAAGAGTACGAAGAGAAATGAATCGTAACATCTCTCCTCAATGTCTTCCAGATTGTCTTTCGTTTCTCCTTTTCAGCCTCCTTCCATTCCGACCATCTGGCATCCAAGAGTTGTAGAGCCTCTTTCGGAATTGCATTGGACTCATCCTGAATATCCTCCTTGTCATGGGAGACCTCCTGCATTTCCTGCTCAAAATTCTCTTCCTCTGCCTCTTCGGGGAGGATCGATTGCGCCTCTGGAGTTGTATTCGCAGCATGGGAGGGCATAGTGTTGAGGGAAATGACTGGACGATGACTTACATTTGTCTGAGGTTCTTGATTCCTATAGTTCAGGCCGTCTAAGGCCTCAATGAGTCAATCCTTTGCGTAATGAGGATAAGATGGATATCATCACGGAGCTGCAATCCCTTTGCCGGAAGCCTATTTTGGTTTGGTGCATTCAATTCATCATTACCCGATGTCGTTATTGACATCGGATAATACCCGAATACCTTCCCTGTCGCCTTGACGACCCGAGATCCCTGAAATGCCATAACATCCGATGTGTCAATTACATCATTATGCACGGCCATGGAGTATGATAGACATGCAATGGAAAGCCAATGGCAGCCTGAATCCTTCCCTTGGAATATTGAGACATGGCAAAAAACACCCGCAACAGACGGATAGCTCCTCGGGCGGTCACTCGAGTCACCTGGGAAATCACAAAGACCACTAGAGGTGAAAAGGTAGACTTGGTGAGACTGCCATCCACTGGGATACCAAGAAGTTCCAGGCGAAATGCAGCCCCTCTACCTCAGCCTTCACCTATTCGCTCCTCCCGCCCACACTTGGACCAGCAACTAAGCTATGATGATCCCATGATGGACCTTGAGGAGCTAAGGCCCCTTAGATTGCCACAGAAAAATGTAGGTACTTTATTTCCACTGAATACATTTTAGTGATTGTATCTTATAACAGACAACAAATGATTACATGCGAGAGTGGGTCAAACACAAAGAAGAATTTCTTCATGCTCTGCTTGATATGGAAGCTCCTCCGGACCCAAGGGTATGCATTCTGTGTGGTGGAGATGGTGTATACAGGTGCTCCGATTGCTTCAAACAGCCAGTGTATTGCACATCCTGTGTACGGAGGCAGCACCTAAAGCTTCCTTTCCATAGAGTTGAACAATGGGCAGGGAGCTATTTCGAAGAGTCGTCACTGGCCTTGGTAAGTAGGCTATGTCTTAGAAATATTTCATCGCCCTAATACATGTCCCAGACTGGTTTCCAACTCTTCCTAGGACATGGAGGCCGTCCCTGTCCGACTCCGACCGAGCATAATCGGAAGAAAGAGCACGACCCATTAGCAACTGATGATCCCTGGGCGATGGAAGAAAATGAATGGGAAGATATAAACAAGGACGATATACCCCCCCGAATGCGGCCACCTTCGGACTCGGATTACCTGACCATTGTTGATGTGACCGGAGTTCATTTCCTCGGGATCCACTATTGTACCTGCCATGGGTCGGATCCGTGTCACCTCCAGCTATTCAAAAGCAAACTCTTCCCGGCTACGATGCAGCGGACAAGGACGGTGTTCACTTTCGGGGTCCTAGATGATTTCGTTCGGGACAATCTGGAGTGCGGGACCTCGGCCCTGAACTACTACAGTAAATTAAGGAGGGTCACTTCTAACGCCTTCCCACACCTTGTCCCGGTAGGTGGTTCAATCAAATTGAGAATGCTATGCTAATACCCAGCAGGATAGGTATAGGGAATTGCTCCGAGCGGCTCGTCAATGGAGGCTGTTAAAGCTTATGAAATGGAATGGATTCGGGCACCGGTCCCGAGTTCCAAGGAAAGGGGAATTGGTCCTATTCTGTCCGACCTGTCCGCAACCTGGGGTCAACACCAATCCATCCGAAGAGGAGTTGTCCGAGTAAGTTGTCCGAACGTTCCCAACTATGTAAATATTTATTGATTATTACCTTCCCCGAACAATAGTTGGAAATATACCAGGCTGGTGGTGATGGACGGTAATTTCAAGGCCGAGCATTTGCATGAGAAACGCCCAGAAGACCAAGTTTGGCTGATGGATGGATTGGGTTACATGGTCGGCCGGTCCGATTATCAGGAGTACCTCAAGTCCACCAATCCCCCTGTGGAGGTAAGTCTCATTCCGAAATCCCACACATTCAGGAAAGGTCATCGGAGTTCCCTAGCGGTCTACCTGCAACAACCATCGGGCTGTCAACCAGGCCAACGGCAGTCGGGGTCATTTGGAGTCAACCGGGATCGGGGCAACGGCTTGTGCTCGGCATGGGTGTTTCATTCCTCATTCGGTAGTGGACTTTCAAAAGGGAGAAAGGTGGAATAAATCCCTAAGATTGATCTCTTGTAGCTAAATATCCTTCAGACAGGTGAATATGGACTATTCGGTCACCAATGCCCTTAGCCTTAATATGGGGAAGATCAACCGGGTCATAAGCTTTTATGACATTAACTGTGCATACATGAAGAAGCTCAGATCTCGGGTCAGCAGTAGTTCCCATATCACCCTTCCGAACGACTTGGAAATCATCCCCGGAATCGGTATCTGGCATGTACACGGACATCGTCCCGAATGCTACTCTCGGTATGCCCCCCTGTTCATTCCTGGATCTGGTTGGGTAGATGGGGAAATAATCGAAACCCTTTGGTCCACACTGAATATTGTTTCCACATCGGCGCGTGGGATGTCGGCTCCACATCGGCAAGAGCTGCTGGACTTTCAAATGAATGACTCGAACTTTATGAAAATGATCCGAATGGGTATGATATCCCATTTCCTGATTATCTATAAGTGAAATTGATTTGTCTGCAGCTCGAACACTTGGAAGAAAGCTCAAAACTGCTAGGGAGTCATCGGCATCGGCATCGGCATTCTTCAATGACCTTAACTCCGAGATCGGAGGCAGAGAGCGCAGCAAATGGGAGGAAGCTGAGACGAACGCCTTGAGCAAGCGTGTGCAAGACCCGTCCGCAATGGACATATTTGAGCTCAAATTAGCCAAAGGTATGTTGAATCTGGGCAGGTATAGCACCCAATACTCACAAGCTAGTAGCTCCGAGCATAAGGGCAGTGGAGTTGGACATTCTCCGATCGGCATCGGACACGACAGCGATAATGCGGGGTGCAACCACATGGCTGGCCAAAGGATTAAAATTGGAGGAGTCTCAGATGATGCTTGAACGGGATATAGAAAAGTTGGGAACCGGGTCAACAGAAGAGCAACGACTCACCGTGGCTCGCAAAGTGCACCGATTGTCACAAGAGGTCTCGTCCTTTCTGTCCGAGGCCATAATGCATCTCGGGCCGCACGATCCGGATGACATTGACTCCACGGGATCGGGCCAAGAAGAAGATGTTGCCGATGAAGACATCTCGGATCGCATGGATAATGAGAGGCCATATGCAGTTGTACTCCCGCTCCCTTCATCCTTCGGTCACGAGAAATGCAAAAGGATCGGGGTAGAGTCTCTCGTGGATGTGGAGCTGAGGTTGAGACAAGGGCAGGCAAATGATGCCCTCCATGAATTGAGAATGGCCTTGGCGGACAAGGCTGTCCTATACCAAACGGAAGTGAGACATTCGAGGAATTATGACCATCGGACCAGGGCTTCGGCCAAGGTGCGATCGGTACAAGCACAGGTCCGAAGGCATGTGGCTGCTTACCGAAAATGCAGACGGGCCATGGTAGTCCTTGGGGCGGATGACACATTACTTGACAGATATCAGTCTCTCACAGATGACCAACTAAAGGTGGAGACCGTCGCTATATCTCCGAATGCGCGGGGTCATCGGAATGAGACATTGGCATGGTTCTGGTCCATGGATATCCTTAGGGACACAGACAGGAGTCAGTGGATGTCAGAATGTAAGCTGACTGCATGATCGCACCATATTTCAAGGCTAATCGGGTTTTAGTTTATCGGGTTCATTGGCTCAGAGCAAAGGCCATGCGGGACCGATGGTCTGAAGAGGTGGAACTACTATCGGCCGAGTTCCAATGGACCATCGAATTCTTTCACCAGCGTGCCGCTGATTGGGAGCACCGACGAACAGTGAGCATGAACACTCATCGGATCGGACATTCATGTTATGCAGCTCGGCAACAATCAGTTTACTCGAGACTCCGAGATCAATGCCAGGGAGAGCAGGAGAGATCCCTGAAACTCGCTAATGGACCTCATACCTGACACGCTGGCGATAGCAGTCCGATCTTGTAATTAGCGACATTTTTGTGATATTTGTCCGAGCTGTCCGAGTTGTCCGAATCTGTCCGAATTCTTCCGAGCCTGAGGCAACAAGGTTTGTCGGGTCAACCCGGGATGGCAATCACCATACAAAGCACGCTGGAAACCCTTTCCCTTCATTTCTAACGTCATGATGCCATCCCTAGATTCCCCCATCGCAGCGATCATGCCTACTGTATCCCTGTCCACCTTGCACATGGTGCTTTTATATTATGCCTGTCGCATTGAGGCTGCGGGAGTGCACCTTAGGGGAACGGACACAGAGAGCTGGCCCAAGAATTGGCACCGGAACATTTGGTGTGACATAGTAAGTCTGCTGTCTCTAACCCTCTCCTGAATGACGCACCGCTCGCTGGTAGAGGCGATTCTCGGACATCATCCTCATGTCCCTGTCCCGGGGACAACACCTGGCTATACTGCCGGCATGCCTCAATGCATTTTACAACGAGGGCAATCACCCCACTGAGGTTCGCATTGCACTGCAGAGGTTCCGCGATTCCGACTTTCGGATGATTCATTCGATTCCGACATTGGTCCCAGGATGGGAGCTGAGATCGGGAGGGACATTCGGGTCTCCCTGGTGGGCTGAGAATATCCCGAGATATGGGGGTGGCGAGGATACTTGGCTCCCGAATTCGGTGAAGGATGCAACATCATTCTTCCAGGTGAGTGATATACATGCCCCCTCACTCACACATCCCTCAATCGTAGCAGGGAAAATGGCCAGTGGACCGGTCGCCCTTCCCAGGCTGGCACAGCCAATCAATCGAGCAGGAAGAAGGAGATATATTGAATCGCATCCGGACGTCAGAGTCAGAGCTAGAGGGCAATAAGGTGAAGATATACCAGGAGTGTGAGGTCTTTTTATCGTTGGTACAATCGGCACAGTCTGAGGCTTGATGTATCCGGGGTCAATATTACTCATTGGACATCATGTACTCATCGGACGTATTGTATCGGAGTGATGCTTACTAAGGTATCGGATCCAATGACCATTTTGGACATATGGGGTTATCACCTGCTCCAGTTGCCCTGACCACCAAAGTGTTTTGGTTTGTATATTAAATTGGCATAGTGTTTTTAGATCACAAATACACTCATCCGATATGTCAAACACTACTACATCTATGTTTTCGCCTCACTGGGCAATGGCCTTGACCGATTTATATGCCGCGTACATGGTCGGGCTGTTTCGGCACAAGTTGGACCCCACCTGCCCGAGTCCCGAAATTCCACCCGAACCTCTTCAATGCATTTGCGAGGCCGACCGTCTAGTGGATGTGTTGGCATCTGCATTCAGGAACCGGGGTGAGCATTCAATAGCTTTCACCAATTCTCGCATGACCTCGTTTTCCCAGTGGTCCTGTCTGATATCGACGTTGAAGAGTTGGCTCGCCTCCCGCGTAAAGCACCTACCGAAGATAAGTTATCCATCGGGGACTCGGGGGCCAATGGAGAAGAGCTTCGGGACAATTTGAGGGAAGTGACGGAACCTGCTGTGATTGCAGATCGGGCGGGAAATATCATTCTATGGTATCTTCCTAAGGGTATGAGTGGTCCGAATCAGGTACGTTGGGATCCCGATTGCACGGGCACATTTGAATTCTTTGCTGCAGGACCTCTTTTGGACGACGTTCGAAATTCTTCGGAATCCTTTGAAGCAGAGCATCATTCAAAGCTCAAAAGCAATACCACCCTGGAGGAATTGGGGTGAATTATTCAGCACGAATGCCGAGTTAAAGGGGTGCATCAATCTTTCCCCCGCATGGTACCAGCAGGGCCATGTGGTGAGTCCGATGTAGATCGGGCTAACGTGTGTAGGCTCACTCAGCATTGCAGAAGGCGCCAGAAGTATCGCGCCTGCTGAAGGATACTCGAGGGTCAAATGGCACCCGAGAATGGCTCTCTGCTATCAGAGATCATGCAGTAATTCTTGGTGCTGCCATGGCGATCATGCACCCCGAGATGTACCACAATGCCCGGGAGATGATGATCCGATTGGGCCGATGGGCTAAGACCCGTCCGAATAATAACAAGAATGAAATCGGGGGAGTCCTGGAAGTCTGGCCGAACATATTCAGTGTGGTATCCGTGATGGTAAATCGGGCTACTCCGGTGCACTTTGACAAAATGGGACGCCCTCAATTCTTGGACTTATTGATGACGGTAGGAAACTACGAAGAGCTCGATATGGTTGTCCCAACGATCGGGATGAGACTTCGATATAATCCAGGGACAATTTTAGCGATGTCGGGGCAACTCCTGATGCACGGAGTCGGAGCGGTGGAAGGGAATCGAGGGATAGTTTCGTTCTATATGAGGGACAACGTACATAAAATGGTGGGCGTCCCCCGATGCGATTATGCGAATATCCAGTCATGGGGACCGGAGTAGAATACACAACTACATTAGACATACTATATGAAAGGGCGACTTGCAATATTCCAAAACTTCGTTAAGGTTGTTACTGGATCGGATAACTCTCCCACCCACCCCGATGACTGGCCACTTTATTCAATCAAGTCACCTACCCGAACAGATGACCGGCCCACCCGATTGAATCGGGTCATCACCCCCGGTACCAACACCTGGCCGACTCGATTCTATCGGGTCATCATCAACTACCCCGACCGGTGGCCCACCCGATTCAATCGGGTCACTATCACCCAGCCCGATGACTGGCCCACATGATTCCATCGGGTCACATCACCCACCCCGACTACTGGCCCACCTGATTTCATCAGGCCACATCACCCACCCCGATGACTGGCCGACTCGATTCAATCGGGTCACTATCACCCACCCCAACCGCTGGCCCACCCGATTGAATCAGGTCACCACCCCGGTACCAACCATTGGCCGACTCGATTCTATCGGGTCATCATCACCCACCCCGATCACTGGCCCACCCGATTGAATCGGGTCACTATCACCCATCCCGACCGCTAGCCCACCCGATTGAATCAGGTCACCACCCCCGGTACCAACCATTGGCCGACTCGATTCTATCGGGTCATCATCAACCACCCCGACCGCTGGCCCACCCGATTCAATCGGGTCACTATCACCCACCCCGATGACTGGCCCACATGATTCCATCGGGTCACATCACCCACCCCGATGACTGGCCGACTCGATTCAATCGGGTCACTATCACCCACCCCGACCGCTGGCCTACCCGATTGAATCAGGTCACCACCCCGGTACCAACCATTGGCCGACTCGATTCTATCGGGTCATCATCACCCACCCCGATCACTGGCCCACCCGATTGAATCGGGTCACTATCACCCATCCCGACCG
>JBBPSB010000304.1:0-25607 GCA_038093375.1 Xerocomus brunneocitrinus
GGGGAGTTGGGGGTCGCACTCCGGACGAGGCTGCATTGAGGGGACCCATTTATTTACTTTGGAGGTTCATGGTGATTGATTGATACTATTCTTCGCTTTTTTTCCTCTCAGGAATTCTACCACAGTGTATGCCTTTATGTTTCTTATCTCTCTAGTAATGATGTATGTCCCTTTTATGATTCTGCATGTTCAACATGACAAGGTAGGCTACCAACACACTGAGGGAAGTAAATGGCTAAATTTTGAAAGTTCAATAGCACACTAGCAAGACATTGATTGAACAGATGTCACAAAATTGCATATTCCTTTTCACATGATTTCCACCACAGTACACATGACAATCCTGATTCCTTATCCCACAAGTCCTTCACTTGCTGTCATGCTTGGCTACATGATTTTCAATGAATATTCATAAACAAGCATTCAATAGCTTACAGATGGTATGTTCAGAAATCAGATTCATAATGAGTTCAGACACCTCATCCTTCTGTGGCTTGCATTGAGGGTTGAATTCAGTGAGTGCTTTGGCAACTTTAGCAGATACTCCAGATGATTCATACTGCTTAGTTGCTGTTGTGAGTGGATCCTGAATCTTCTGCTGGTGTAGAATGAAGGAGTGTTCCAAAATCAGAGCATAACCTGCAAATGGCAATTATTGTTATAAAAAATAATATTGTTTGAAGCCTACCAATCCCAGCCTCAAGAGTCTGCTTCCATGCACCAACACCAAAAGAGAGGTGGAACTGTGTGATGTCAGAGAATCCATACAAATGAAAACAACAAACATACACTTGGTTTTGGTATGCTTATGGGTAATTTCTCAGAAATCTAGCCATTTATGGAATTAGTGACCAAGATAATTGAGGTATGATAAATCAACTACCTTCAAAGGAACTATCACCTATATAAATCTGATTCAACTGGCCATAAACACAAAACAATCGGATGACATACATTCTGCAATACATGAAAAGGAATAAGTGAAAACAACAATAATGTCAAGGAGAAAATTTATTTTCTTACCTTCTTTATTAGCAGAAATGAGAAAGAATTTAAAAGGTGATCCCTAATACAAAGATTAAAATAGGACCTACATTCTACAACATCAAGTTAGTAATCAGAAAAATACATGGTGATTTAGACACACCAGCTATATTTATGAGAGTTGAATAATACCATCCTATGTAACAATCAAATTACTCACCTCCTGCAAATGAAAAAAAAAAAAAACCAAGGATCAGGATCAGCACTATTCCAAATCTCCAAACAACAATCAGGCAATTTACATCCTATATAGAAGAGATCAGGGCTATATCAAATTTCCCAATAACCCTCAGACCACCTACCTCCTATGAATGAGAGAGCAACAGGATGGAAGAGACAGGCATGGATCAGTATCATTCTGAATTCCCCAATGACAATCAGACAACTTACATACTATGAATGAGAGAGCAACAGGGTAGAAGAAAAGGATGGGGATCAGCATCATTCTGAATTTCCAAATGACAATTGAACCACTTACCACCTATAAATGAGTCAGAATGGAAGAGACAGGCAGGGATTAGCATCATTGTGAATTACCCAATAACAATCAAACCACTTACATCCTATGAATGAGATGGAATGGATCAGCATTATTCTAAATTCCCAAATAACAATCAGACCACCTACAGGCTATGAATGGGAGAGCAGTAGAATGGAAGAGACGGGCAGGAATTCATATCATTCTGAATTCTCCAATGACCAATCAGACCACTTACCCCCTGTGAATGAGATAGCAATAGAATGGAAGAGACAGACAGGGATCAGTTTCATTCTGAATGTCCCAATGACACTCAGACAACTTACATACTATGAATGAGAAAGCAATAGGGTGGAAGAGAAGAGTGAGAATTAGCATCATTCTGAATTCCCCAATGACAATCAGATCACTTACTGACTATGAATGAGAGAGCAGTAGGGTAGAAGAGACAGGCAGGGATCAGCATCATTCTGGATTCCCCAATGACAATCAGACACTTACAGACTATGAGTGCAATGAGAATAAAATACAATCAATTATATTACTGAATGCTGAACAATTGGAAGGCTTACCTCTGTGTGTGGAAACCATGATGCAGTTTTGATGAATAGGTTGTTCTGCTCTTCACCACTGAATGGTGAATCGGACTCCCATTTATAGATAACCCATGGTACTAGCACTCTGTAAAGGAGTCAATATTTGATTATTAATATCCACCAAATTATATTCCTAAATCCACACACCTGTCCATACAATACTTGATGCAGATCATAATGTTGGAATGCTGAGTAGTAATCAGTAACATTTGCAAGACTTCCTCATTCAAGGCTGCTGCAGTTCTCTCCAAGAGGACCTGGCATCCATTGTCAGATTTGTGCATCTCTATATAAATGAAATTCAACCAAGCCACAACAGACAAAATAAATATGCTTACTTTCCAGTTCTACACAATCCTTTGGAGGAAACTTTCTTGTTGTCAACTTTTCCCATGCAGTGTTGTTTCTCAACATCTCTGCTACATACTCCTTGACCTTCATCAGCTGCTCTTTCCGAGGTAAATTCATCTCATCTGGTTTGAGTTCCCCAAAAGCTATGGCTCGTAGTGCATCACACTTTGTGAACACAACCACAACAGGTACTGCAAGTTAATAGTGATTAAGACATAAAGCATGGTAAAATAAATTCTACCATTTCCTGTGTCACACTCATCGAAAAACCTTTCCTCCGCACTCAACACGGCACGGTGGTACTGGTCCATCGAGATGCAGTACCTATTCAGCAAGAAGTTGTCTTCAGTGTGATACTCTGGGTGCTGTTGTGTCTCTTTACCATATAGCGTGAATGCGTTTCTTGAGGTCAGTAGTCTTTGCCCGTTCAGTAACAAAGTCCTTCATCTGCTCGAATTCTTCTATGCCGCCGGCCTCGAATCCCGGCGAGTCATGAAAGATAAAGCCTGGGTTACTCCGGAAGACCATTTCGTTTCTAATGTTGTGTATTCCGCGCTTGGGACACATTAGCTGAACCTGGAAATGGGACCTAATGTTACGACTTGCGCTCACCTCCGTAGATTCCTGGATCTGTGCACGATCAACCTGATCGCAAACCATCAGTGCTGAGCTAGATCGAAACTAGAAAGAAGACCATACTTTTCCTCCCCAATCATTGTAGATCTCTGGGTCTTCCGTAGAGTCGCAGATTCTCTTCAGAATGGTTGTTTTACCCGCGTTGGCCCGGCCGATGACGAGAATCCTGAACCGTCCAAATTTTTCTCGAAGGTTTTCGATCGGCATAGTGTGGGTGAGAGTCACGAAAAAAGCTGGTAGTAGGTGAAAGTTTCGATGATGGTTCGCTCGCTTTGCAGGAACCAAGGAAGGGGTGCCACTGCTCCCAAAGACGGAACTTGGAACTGCCACAACACATGCCAACAACCAGAATCGCCAACTTCGTTCGTCGAATGAGGGACTGTAATTGAAATCCAAACTCTTAGTGTCATGGACTAGTACGCTACTGAATCGCTCCTGCGTCACCCTGCATACAGACCACCATGTTCTACCCATCCATCTCGACTGGCCGGGCGAGCATAAACTCGCACAACGTCGCGCTGTACTGGCCCGCATGTCTAACAACCGCACTAGACAACCCCATGCGAGCCAGTCCATCTGCGCATAAAAATGGCCACCCGCCCCGCGTGTCGACGGTCGCTTTTGGCCCTACCGCGTATGAGGTGAGCCCGGGATGGGCCGAGATGGATGAGAAACAGAAACGGTAGCACGCACTGGACGGGTCAGGTAAGGTCTCTCACGTCGTTGGCTGTGGCTGTCGGTATGTTTGGCATCAGATGCTGCCCCGGAACGCAGTAAACATGACGGCTCTGCGACCCCCGTTTCTCATGGCGATGGACCAAACCTGCATGTCGATACCCAAAGCCCCCTGGGCCCTGGTACTGCATAAGACTGGGTGAGACGACATGCATGTGTATAT
The DNA here is from genome assembly GCA_038093375.1 of Xerocomus brunneocitrinus. NCBI lineage: Eukaryota > Fungi > Basidiomycota > Agaricomycetes > Boletales > Boletaceae > Xerocomus > Xerocomus brunneocitrinus. The sequence continues at coordinate 4,004 of JBBPSB010000304.1, forward strand.
ATCTATGGGGTACTCGCGTACGCTTAGTCCAACCACTCGTAGACATCGCCCGCCACGCCACCTTTCCCAACTCTGGAATGGGAGCGCAATGATCGTCCAACTGTCCCTGAAAATATCACTTCGCTCAATCACACCGGCTCGTTCCGCCGTTGCCAGTTCAAATACGAGCGATGCCCATGTCTGTTCCTATTCCCGTTCCCTTTCTTTCTTTTTTATCATTCATTGTGCCGTGTGGATATAGCCATATCCATACGCCAACCCAACCCACTCATCTCCCCGCCAATAGTCACACCAAAATACATGCGTTGCCCGACAATATAAACGCGTCCAAGTCCACCGGCAAACAAGCAAGTAGTCACGAGTACATTCCCATCAACGCACCGGATGAAAATGCGGCGTGCGGGATTTTACAACGTTTGCTCGTGTCCTACGTCACATTGAAACACCAGGACGACCGACTACTGCGCCAAAAGTGATTGCGGGGCCATGTCCATGACCTTTGTCATTCAGCTTGCTCCTCTGTCTGGTGAGCTGCCGAAGCAACCGTTTCCCCGAGGGAAAGAGCGAGTTCAGCTATTGGTAGGCGACCGTGGTGACGACGCTGGTGACACCGACGCGGCACCTGGATGCAGTAGCCCCATAAATCCGCCTCACTTGACTTTGGTGCCGTCACCTACCAAGCCAGCTGATTCTGCCCTTCGTTCAAGCCTGAAACAGTGGCGTAGACTGGCTCAAAGCGTCATGCGTCGCGCATCAAACCGTGCGTTCCAAAGTTATGAGGCTTCCCCTCGGAGCAATGACCTCGCGATTTCCCGCATGCCCACTCAACCACCCCAGACACCGTTTCACTCTTCGTTTCTCTTCGGCAACATTCGGCCTTAAGTCCTCCAGCTCACGTCAGACCCGACAACTTCAAATTCAGACGCACGTGTGCCAGTCAAGAGCATCATGATAAAAAGCCCTGCAAACGTTCCCACGGCGCTTATCATGAATTCCCGAGCATCCGTCAGGGTATACGACATGTATGCAGTAGTTAGAGCAGGTATTAAAAAATAATTTTGCTGTCTAAAGAAGCGCAAACAGAGAAAGAATAGTCATGTAATCCCCCGTCAGTATCCAGAGGTGATCGATACCATCCTCGTCAAGCTGTTGATTTTGAATAGATGTGAAATAACCAAGAAGGGAGAAAAGGAAAAAAAAAATAGTCGTCTCAGTCGTGACATTCAATCAAGGTGCCGATCATCATGCCCGAACAGCTTTCCAACACGATGCATACCTGGAAACAAACACGACGTGTCAGAAAAACACAAGGAAACAAGTCGACACGACACATACATGTTCACCATGTCCAACGCCGTTTCCGGGCCTTTTCGTATGCCAATTGGCGTGACGTCGAACCCGTGCCTCTTAAATCTATAAATATGTTGGCGATGCGTGAGATAAACCCCGATAAATGCGAATCACGTTCACGCACACTTCCTGATACCAAGGCTGTCTCGCAGCCGATCGCCAGAGCACGAACCCACCCGAGGACACCACCCTCGCGAGCTCCGTCACCTCGTCCTCGACGTCCTTGGACCCGGGCGCGAACCAGTCCAGGTGATCCATGACGACGGCACGCGTGAGCGACCCTGGCGAAAGACCACGGAGGACGCTGCGAGGTAAGACGATAGTCTCATTTGTACCCCAAAAAAGCTAGTGGAGAACGCTTACTTGACGATCGAATCGGTGTGCAAACGGAAGGCATCAGTCGCCTTGGCGTTATTCGCTCTCAGCGTATCAAATCCTGCACGTGTGAGATAAGACGGACATGAGGTGGGCGTGTAGTGGCCAGTAAGGCACTGAAAAAGACGCTGCATGAGAAACACGTGCAAGTCGCAACACGTGTCCTCAGGGACGCACCAAAGGGTAAAAGTATGCGCCGTCCTTGAACGAGTACGTCGAAGGGATGGGATCCAACGTGTCCCTGACGTATTCGTAGACGCTCCCTTCCTCGAGCAACATATTGCGTTGGTTCTGTGGGACGCCGAGAGCGTTCCAGCAAAACGCAGGAGTCCTCAGAAGCGCGACGACGAGCGGGTTTAGAAGCACAGGCTTCAATTTCTCTTGCCAAATCCTTACTTGGTCTTCTGTCGTAGGAGCATTGCAAAGTTCTTCCGCATCCTTGGACACCCTGGCGAGACCAAAGATGAACTGAGCGAGACGGATCGCCAAGCCACTGTAGCCGGTCTGATAAAAGGATTTTGAGAACGCCTTGTCGTTGATGTTCCAGAATTGGTATGCAATAGAGGAGAGCATCGGGGAGATCTTGGAATCCAGGAGCTCACGGAACTGGGGGTGTTTACCTTGTCCAAACAAGGCGAAAAAGTCGTTATATTCCAGAGACAGCAAAGCTGCGAGCTTTAGCTCCAGGAGATGTCCTTGACTGGATGACGACGTCAGACAGGCGGATATCGCCGGTAAAGGCGATTGCCATACCATGGGTTCATGTCCACACAATGTATCTGATGGATGCCACGTCAGCCCGACAAACAGATACTAGTATCACAACTCACCCTCCTGGGTTGAGCAGCAATGGCATAATGCAATGCATTGTCGCCCGCAGACGTGATGACCAGCATCGAATCATCAGGACCCAAGTTCAAATGCTTCATGTCCTCGAATGGATCCTCCTATCAGCCAGATCAGTCCCGCCCGGAAACGCGTTGATAGCCAATAAAACCCTACCCATGTGAACGAGTAAATGAATGTCCTAAACTCTTTGTGCACCGGTTGCTCATAGTACGGCAATCTCCATGGCTAAAATAGTAAGTCCAAATTTAGTGCGCAAGATGCGGCGATAAGGGGCTACCCACGTTTCCAACATGGTAATGGAACGAACTCAAAGGAGGAGTGATGTTGATCGTCGCGTGTGCTGTTACCGGTGGCTCAATCTCTATGACTGGTGTTCCAATATCCAGCAAAGGAATTACTTTTGAGTCTTTGATGATGGTGGCTGATGTTGGGGAACAGTTTCCGATCATATTTCCACTTTCGACTTCGAATGCGTGGCAAAAGCGAGATACGTCGCAAGACCGCGAACGACCAAGCCAAATATAGTATGGGCTAGAAATTATGAGAACCATTAAAGCGGTGTATATATGGGCAGGTAGTACTCACATGCGCACGATGAGCGGAACGACGAAATGGTTCCTGCCATTGTACGTCTTGACCTGACGATGGGCTCGTGAAGGGGCAATCTCAGAAGCAGACGTTGTCTGGACTTACCGTGCCAAACTTCCACTCGAGATAGTCGCGTCGATGAGGCGATAACGACACGTGATCAAAGTCGAACCAGATTTGCCAGAACCATCTGCTGAGCCAACCACACTCCTTGCTGGTGCCTCCGATCGCTTTCTCGTGCATCGAAGGCTGTCGTCCAGAGGTATAAAAGTCGACGACGCCGAGCAAACCCGTCTCGGGAGAGAGGACATAGTCGATGCGGTCGAGCAGGGCATAAAAGTTTGGAATCTAGAAGACGCGTGAGTATGATTGATGGAACGCAGAGCAAAGTGCAAACCATGGAGAGGGAATAGCTGAGCGTGATGAAGCTGACGCTGCCCTTTGGATCTATGGTGGCCCACTCTGGGAGGGAGAACTCGGTCGCGTCTTGGCACAGGACAGTGATGTTGCGCCAACCCTTGCGAGCAAACCGTTTACGAGCGACGTCCAGGAGGGGTTCGCAGAGATCGATGAGGTAGATGGCGTCGAACTGGGAAACGGGAAAGTGCTTGTCCATGAGCTCGATGTTGTGACCTGGTTCATGATGAGTTGGGGGTGCGATATGGCAAGGGAAGGAACACACCAGTGCCACCGCCAATGTCGACCCAGATGAGCCTCTGCGACGGGTCCTTGGCGCGGAGGGTGCGGAGATGGCTGACGGAGAGACGGAGCATGGTGTTGCGACCGCGGAGGAGACCGCTGCGCGTGGTGTCATAGACGTCTGCCTGGCCCTTGTAGAACTGGGACGGAAAGTAGGGTGAGAAAGCGGAGAGGAAGGTGGGAGCGGCGATGGGACCTTATCTAGACGCGTGCGCTGGTCGGTTGCACCGAGCGGGCGAATGAAGCAATGCCATATGAACTTGAGGTGAGGCACGATCGCATGGCCGAGTGCGAGGACGACAGCGAGGATGGAGCCAGCGAGGATGAGACAGGCTGCGACTGTCGATGAGCCTGTGTAGTACGCGAGGGCGTTCCCGATGTACCTGTCGGACTGTGAGCGAGTTGGATGGTATTTTGGCGAGACTGACCGCTGGTTGTAGCAGGCGAGGAGGGCGAGGAGGAGGAGGAGTCCCCTGGGGTGGGCGAGGGAGAACATTTGGGGATGAGGAAGACTCAGTTGGGGGGTCTTATAGAAATCGGGAAATCATTGTAAATGACAGTTAATCCAATCGCATCGCTCGACGCGTGCAACATGCGAACGCGTACCTTTACGAACGTGCGAGCCGTGTCAAGTTCAAATCTCAGCTCGCCCACAGCGATCGCGGTGAGTTCAAAAAAACCTTGCAGATTGGCTCATTTATCCCCACTGGGACCTGTGCGATCGACTACACAGCGAATGGAGATCTCGGTCAACATTTGGACTGATTATCGCACAGATTATCGCCAGCATGGCATTAGACGCTGGGAAAACTACTTAAGACGGCCACCTTGCGACTATCCCTTCTCAGTGTTCTACTTGGAACTCTTCGTGAGTAATCGCATCACCTAATGCCTTACCTTCAACGAAAATACGTCGATCTTATCCGTCACGTATCCTCAAAATGGGTCAACTGGGATCCTCCCATTCCGGTCGAGGTTCGCCTTGTTTCATCTCTCGGTTACCCCCCGGTCGTCGGATCTGATCTCTCCCTTGATCACCAGGTGGGCGAATACGGCGAAGTAGATAGTGAAACAGGCGACCTAAGAGTCTCTGGAAACATTTACGATCCCGATTTCCAGGTCGAGCTGAACAAGCTCGGCCTGGGACTCCACATAGCCGACCACCCCCCACAAGATGGGAGCGTCGAGGAGGATTTCATCGCCTCTTCCAAGGGCGCTAAACGGGTGGACCTTCACCTGGCACCTGAAGTGTCCGTACCCTCCATTACATCCCAACATCCATTGACGCTGTTCGTAGTGGGATCGCAGGCATCGCGAATGCATCCCTCAAGGGACAGTGGCAATTCGAGCGCGGGAAACGAGATGCCCTCCTGATCATGCACCGTCCTCGTCTCCGTTTCCTGCCAAAACCTGTCTTCCTCGACACCCTCTATCGCGTTCCCAAACTTAGAGACAAGTGGATCGTCACGAGCGTTTACTGCTGCCCAGCATTTTCCATGTACCTGTCCAACAAGTGTCAGTATATTGCCCTTTTTCTTTCCTTTTTCCCTCGTGTGACACGTATTTCCTAGCCGGCGAGAAAGTTTCTCTTGCGCTCGTAGCCCAGGTGCCTGTCGCCGGCGCGGCCGGCATCACCGCAGGCGCTGACGGTGGCTTCGCTTGGCAATCCGACGCCTCTGCCGATCTGTTCCGTAAAGCATGCGACAAGGCTGGCAACTACTCATACACTCCGCTCTACACGTTGAAACGACAGGCCGGATTGTTCAAGCGGTTGTTCCGTGCAGAGGAAGATCCTGAAGACCAGCTGAATGAAGACGACCTGTGCGTATCCCTTTTGTCCTGCGCTCCGATGCTCATCGGGATGGGTAGGTCGGCCTATGCACCTCCGCCGTGGGAGCCCCTCGACGAGGATGGTGAAATAGATTCGTTGACTCTGGTGAGTCGTCCCCGATCGTCTCGAGCCTTTGATGACATGTTGATCGTATAGAAGATAGAAGATGATCCAATCGATTTTTAAGAACCCCTTCGGTTTCCAACGACCTCATACCACGCATCTAGCACCTGTACAGTACTACCACCCACACGAACTTGATTTGGATATCACGAGGGATAGCCATCACTGACCGGAATATGTACCTTTCACATGGTTTCAATAAATTTAAGAATAGCACTTTTACCCACCCCAGACGTCGTCATAGGAGCTGCTACTTGTCTCCACTTTTTTGGGGGAATGTTTCATTGAGTTTGGGATGAGTATCAGCACCGGTGCCGCCGATGGCTGCGGTTCAAAGCTGAGCGCTTTGATATCGGTGCCGATGCCGATGCCGTGACGGAGCCTGAACCATTTGCTCCACCATCCTATGGGTATAATATTGATACGATACGCCAGTGGTGGTGATCTTGTAGTCATCATTGGCGTTCAAGCTTGGTGGTGGTCCCTTGCATCCAGACCAGATACATGCCATTTCGAACCATCGTCTATTCGAAAACGCGGCCAAACGATACGAAATACGATGCTCTCTTGTAATATTAAGTCAACGACGACACGCCGTTACGGACGTGCATCAAAGGTAACGAAGAACGAAACAGCGGACGGATAGTGCAAATCGAAAGCACGATCGCGTACGAATCGGATGGATATCTAGACAATCAGCGACGCATAGAGTATGTGGGTGCAGCTTGCGAAAAAAAAGGGGGTCGAATGTACATGTACACAGAAATATGCAGAGTGCTCATAGGCGGGTGTTATACTACAGGGCGGACGATATCCACTGCGACTGAATGTGTGCAAAACGTGGATAGGACAAACGAACGAATGGAAATCTCCTATTGAAACAAAGAAAAGGTAACCGAAAACCATGAGACAGTGTAAACCGAAGGGAGGGGGTAACACGAATACATTCTATAGCGCTGTTCAAAGGATAGAGATGCTATGCAGAGGTGTTGGTGTTGGTACTTGGTTCTGTGGGAGGTGCCTCGGATGGTTTTTCCGGATGTTCAGTCGCATTCGGCGGCGAAGGTCCTGGCGGGTAATTGCCGTAGCCGTGCCATGCTCCGGGATACCCACCATATGGATTGGGCGGCGGATAATAGGAAAGGTATCCCTGCTGACCCTGTGAATGTGGAACGATGCCCTGTTGCTGAGGGTCGGCCGGAGGCGCGTTGTTATAGCCCTGGTAGCCGTATGATTGTGGCGGCGGCGGACCTTGGTGCGGGGGTGGAGCGTTTGGAGACACACTGGAGCAAGGTGAGCGCACGTTGCAAGACAAAGCTAGAATCACGTACCCAGGTGCATAATAATTCGTCTGGAGCGGGTACTGGGCGTAGTGGGGTGGTTGTGGAGGGATACTCGATACAGGTGATGGATCTGGGTAGCCATGTGTTGGAGGAGGAGGACCAGCCTGGGAGGACGTGGGAGTAGCAGGGGAGGGGAGCGTATTTCCCTGGCGATCGGTAGGCGAGGCAGATTCAGATTGGTGGACTTTGCCCCTCCGTCTCTTGCCGCTGTACGGCGCGTAGCGACCACGTTTGCCGTCTGAGACGCGGCCATCAATGAGGAGAGGGAGACCAGAAGATAAAGGACCATTTATCATTGATGGTGAAGGATCGATATCGTCTGCTTCACCACGGTAACGGGGAGTGCCATCGACGCCAATCTCGACTTTGGGTGGGTTGCGGAAATGTGTCTTGTCGAGATACTCTGGACTGATGTCGAGCGACGCCAGTTCGGGTAATGAAGAGGGCGAGCGGAGACGGCCCTGCTCGACATCTTCTATTTTATAGTAGGAGATGAGGTGCTGGGATACGCCGCCAATCGTAAGGGAGAAGGTCTGGCAGGGGCGTGAGAAAAACCGGGGTGGGGGGGGAGGCCACGAGGAACAGACCTTTTTCATGAGCCCGTCGGTCTTGAACTTGTAGCTGTTAGTGAGACTGCCGACGAGGACGCGCTCGCGCTGTCTGTCCATGCCGACTGAGCCGGACTCGCCTTTTGGACGACTGAGGGACTGGCCCTCGACGCGGGCGCCGTCGATGTTGTACTGCGAGTGTTCGTTGACGATTTCGGGTGGGTCAGCGCGGACGCCTCTGTGGCCTGCGCCGCGCTTGTCTGTCTCGCGATAGAGGAGAAAGTTGCCGAGTATGCGGGATGGGCTCCAGAAGAAACCGTCGGTCCAGCGCTTGATGCCACTCTCGTCCTCGTCAAAGACAAATACAGAGCCTGAGGTGATCATCTTTCGCTCCGAGTCGACGAGACGGCGGGTTACTCTTGGAATGAGGCCGCGGCGGGCGGCTTCGAGGATGAGCAGGGCATCTCCGGTTGTCTCTATCCAGCCTGACCAGGGGGGTTCCGTCCAGGTTGAGGCCTGTTGTTGAGAAGTAGAAGGGGAGTTTTGAGCCATCTACATGGTGGAGTTGAATCAAAGTTTGCGGGAGAACAAGGTTGACTCACCGAGCAGGTAGATTTGCGAGTCGGAGGCGTGAACGTGCTCGTTTTGGTACTCAACCACACACATTTAACGCCACACCTACCCATAACCGCCAATGGGTCCGTGCACGCTGCCCGACCATTCCATCGCTGAACTATTCAACACCCGTTCACCGTCCATTTCGACCCAAGAACGACGCCAGTAACGTCGGTACTCATCCACCAGACAACAAGGTTTCCCGGCACGGCGCTTAGTCATCTCGAATCACTGTCCGCGAAGGTTACCCAACGAGTAGCTTCATTTCTTCACTTATCGATCTTCCTATTCGAGTCCACCCACGGAGATGATTTTATCGCGTTCATTTTGCTAACGTAGTTACAAAGGTACGATATCCCCAGTAGCACTAGTTCCGGCTCTCCTGATGCAGGTTGTATATAAAAATGTCGCTCCAGGGTGAAGACAGCGCTCTCTGTTTCTGCGCTGATATTTTTAGTAAGTTTCACTCCTCTCCACCTTTCTCACCCCGGCCCTTAGCCTAGTTCATTCGCACGTGCGTATATTGATCAACGTACCCTTCCGGGTAAATGGGAGGTGTACGGCTGTTGGACGTACGTCACCCATATCCCCTGTAGAATGCGAATACCATGTTTCTAGACAGAGATGATGTGGGCGCCAGCTTCATATGTCACGGCATGACCATCAACTTTTGTTCCACAGGGACCAACGCCTACATATATGCTGGGAATATGAATGCTGCAAGTTGATTCATTCCTCGCCTGTGGCGTAATTGACCCCCCATGGCAGACTGGCAATGCGACTGCAGCATGCCTTGCAGTGGTAATTCTTCAGAATATTGTGGCTCAGCGAGTCTACTCAGCGTTCATCGGGATGCTACCAAGCTACCCACACACCCCACTACCATATCCAGTGTCGGAAACTGGATTTTGCTTGGGTGTTACACGTGCGTCGTTGTATCACACTCTATTTTTGGTGCTGATACATATCTCATAGTGATTCGATCGTCAATCGTGTTTTGCCTTATGGCGCTACTGTCGCTGGCAAGGTGACTGTCCAAAGTTGCACAACCGCCTGTTACGACTCGAGGTAAGCGTCGGATACGTCAATAAATGCTGTCCGTATGCATCCCGCATTTCTTCCACTTCGGAGGATGATTCGCACTTACGTCAGATTGTGGTTTGGTCCTTTCTCATGACGCTGCACCAAAACCCCTGTCATGCGACATGACGTGCGTCGGAAACCCATCCGAGTATTGTGGTGGCCTGAATTGTCTTCCTTGCCAGTTAGGAGCACCGATGACACAGGGGACATGGATGCGGTGTTCCCTGTCGAAAGGGGCCTTCCGGGATCATGGGCGTATGCCGCATGTTACGTGGACAATGCCAACGGACGGGTCCTCGGAAATGAATACGACAACAGTGGTATGACTGCAGCGCAAGCAATTTTACGCTCGCAGCCATCGAGTATAGCGTGCAATGTTGTGAGTGACAATAAATGACTGTATGGTTTTCTTGGCGTTGATGGGCTCTGCCTTCATTTCACAGTCTGTGGTGATTATTTGGTGAACGGCGCTGTTAAGGCGCCGGACCGCGACTGTAATATGGCTTGTGGGGGGAACCCGACGTAAGCTTGAACCATCGCTTTTTTACCCCACTAACGATAGGGCAGGGAGACATGTGGAGGTCCAAACCGCCTCTCTGCATCGACGGGAAGCGTCGCCGCACTGCCTGTGCCTACCATCCAGAAAACGAGTCTCCCTGGATCATGGTCATACAAAGGATGTCTCGCGTGGGTGACGACGTTTCGTTGCGACGGCCTCGTTCTGAATTTTCGCTTACATGAAACAGTGAGCCGACGAACGGACGAAGAGTGTTCCCATACGAATTGGATTGGACGACGAACAACACAGCCGATGCGTGTCTGACCCAATGTGCTGCATTCGGCTATCCAGCGGCTGGTTTAGGGTACGGAGAACAGTGCTGTGCGTCTACTTTCCCTGTCTCTGATGTTTATGTGTGGTGAACGTTTGAGTCTAGTCTGTGGGGACATCGGCGACGTCACTTCTAATGGCGGGATGTTCGTTGCCGATTCCGAGTGCAACCTGTCCTGTTCTGGGCACCTTGTTCATTTGTGTGGTGCTGGGAACAGGTTGACGACGTACTACTGGACAGGAACTCCGCTGTATGTGTGGAACGCGCCGGGGAATACCGGGTACTACAAGGCAAGTCCGATGGCGTGTCTGCTCAGAAGTGAAGGCTGATAACCATCAGTTCCTCATCGGCGGACTCGTCGTGCCCCTGATCGCGACCGTTGGCGTCAACAACAAGGTGACGTTCCTAGAGAAATGGGGATCGTCCAAGTTCCCTAATTCGACGGGCGCCTATGAACTGGATATTAACCTGACGGACAACTACCTGTTGGCGTGGCGCGAGATGCACGTCAAGACGGACGTGTTTTGCTCAGGTAGTATTATTCTTCCTGATAAAGGGGCGCGACAGATCAACGTCGGTGGACAGTCACTCGAGTCGAAGTTTGGGGTTCGGTTGTATTACCCGGACGGACGTCCGGGAGTAAACGGGACACACGATTGGGAGGAAAACGTCAATGAACTAACGCTTCAGGTGTGTTAAGTTCGAACCTGGACTTCACTTGTGGGTTTATCTGTATTCGCAGCGTGGACGATGGTACCCGGCGGCGATGATGATGCCCAATGGAAGTATCCTAGTCGTGGGTGGAGAGACGGAGGGCAACGGCCCACCTCAACCTAGCCTGGAGATTCTCCCAAAGCCGCCGGGAGGCGATACAGTCATCGCACTCGACTATCTGCAACGCACAGACCCGAACAACTTGTACCCATTCTTGCTCGTCCTTCCGAGCGGACGGATCTTCATCGGTATGAGCACTTTGTGATTGGCGTGTCTATTCAAACAGAAGGTTTTCAAGGATACTACAACGAAGCACGTATACTAGACCCCGTGACGTTCAACACCGTCAAAGTACTCCCTAACATGCCGGGCGCGGTGAACAATTTTCTGGCGTGCTTCTTCCCCAGCATGCACCATATACCGATCCGATTGAGATTCTCATTTGTGGCGGATCGTCACCTGGCGCTGGTATAGCGCTCGATAATTGCATTTCCATTGCACCCGAAGTTGAGAATTTGACGTGGACGTTGGAGAGAATGGTGCGTATATGCGTGGTACACAAGCTAACAGGTTCGCTGGTGCTCATGGACGGATTTTATGTAGCCTTCGAAGAGAGTGATACCGTGCATGGTCACGCTACCCGACGGGTAAGCTAAAGATCGAGCGTGATAGGCGATGCACAAAAGGTTGACGAGATTGCTACAGGACATACATGATCATGAATGGCGCGCAACAAGGCTTTGCCGGATTCGGACTGCGAAAGGATCCCAACCTCAATGCGCTCCTCTACGATCCGTCCAAGCCCGTCGGGCAACGCATCTCCATCCTGAATTCCACTATCGTCGCGCGAATGTATCATTCCGAGGCGACGCTGCTCCCGGACGGCCGCGTGCTAGTATCAGGGTCAGACCCGGAGACATACTACCCCAACCAGTCGTACGTGTACCCAGAAGAATTTCGTATCGAGGTATACATCCCTCCGTATTTGAACCAGGGATTCAAGCAACCAACGATTACGATTACGGAGACGGATTGGACGCTCGGGGGACACTACCATTAAAGTGATGCTGTATCATGGGACCACGAGCACGATGCGCGTCTCTCTCGTTGCTGGTGAGTCGTCTCTCTTGATGGTGGTGATAATGCTGAATGAACAGCTTCGTCGAGCACGCACGGCAATGTCATGAGCGGCGGACCGATCCTCTTCCCCAAATTCTCCTGCTCTGGGACGACGTGTGATCACGGCCCCGCCAAACGCGTACGTGTGTCCGCCGGGATGGCACCAGTTGTTTGTACTTGATGGACCGACACCGTCGCACTCGGCGTGGGTCCGTATTGGTGGGGATCCGGCCAGGCTTGGGAATTGGCCTGCTTATCCTGATTTCACATTGCCCGGGGTTTGACCATGCGTCGGAAATGGGACATTGGGAACAATAGTTTTGACGAACGACATGGATGTGTGTGCTGTTTATTCATCTTCGGTTTAGCATCAAAGGACACCAATGTCATGGGGGAATTGGAGTTCTTGGTTTGTGCAAAATGGCTTTAGAGCTTCATCACAGGCTTTCTTTGTTGATGTGTGACTAAACTGAGTTAACCACTTGCTGCAGTAGTGTTGGCTATAGAAGTCACTGGTGGTTTTGTAATCATCAAGCATGGAAAGTGTGATGTTTTCAAGGAAGAGATATAAAGAAAATTGGTGTAATTACATATATCCAGCTTTCACTGCATCATGAAAGTACATGACAAGAACTGTTGTAACATAACTATCCACCTCAGTCTGTACTAACTGGGCAAACATTGACTCCTTGTAAGTCTTGTTGACCCTAATTTCTAGTGAGGAATCAATGTTTCCTTGGAACTCCCTCAATGATGTGAAGCCAATGCGAGCAAACCAATGGCAGTCTGCTCTACTAAATTTGTCAGTAAATTAAGATTTGGTAAGTAAATGTCATAACATACCCAAAAGCTATGTAATAACGTCCACAAACTTCAGATGTGAACCGAAGGAGGCTAAGGACTGAGAGGAGTGATGGAATTGCATGTGGAAGCCATGTGATTGTCTGGAGTGGTACAGTAGATGTGTTGTATGATGTGTCACCTTCAGGATGGAATATCAACTCATCCTGGGCATATCCTAACCACAAGGTCAAGGCTTTTCTTGAGGCCATATTTCGTTGTGCAATGAGAATATGTGTGCATCTGTAAAGTTATATAAACAATGACTAAACCCTAAATGATCATTGATTTACTGTGTAACTGAATTGACCACTTCTAACTTGATGAACTCCTGTTGATAGGACTCAAGTAGGCATTTGAAAAGAGTAGCTGACTGGACTGTGAGGTGGGAAAGGTTTGAAGGTATAGCTGTTGACAAAAGCTTATCCCAGCCCTCAATTGCTGTCAATATTTTTATGCCAGGGGGATAATCAAACAGCCTGAAATCAGCTGCCTGTTTCTGAGCAGGATCCTCAAGTTCAGCAGTTCTGACAAATCCCAATAGCTGATTAGAGCAAATGATTAGATAGCATACAAGTATAAGAATGATTTGTATCTTACCCAGCTCAGTGAATATGTTGACAGCACTTTTGGCTGCTGGGGGGTAGGAGAGTCCTGATTGGACTGATAAGATAATTGAGTTGTACATATAATGAGCACTCACCATGGTGGTTGACCTCTATGATATCTTAGGGGGTCTTTTGTATTTCTCAGTTGCCATTGGGTTCCCACGCTATTTGGCTCACTTGACGGGCATCACGCCACTGTATCGAGTGCAAGATTCAGTTCTGGCTTTCTACGACAAGAGTATGTATACAACGTAGACCGAGTGTGCCCGAAGAGAAACGACGAAGGAAATGACAACTGGAGCCAGAAAAAATAGTCGAATGGGCGTGCGGGACATCGCGACTCCGGGCGGGAAGCCTCGCAACTTTGGAACGCACGGTTTAATGCACGACCCATGACGCTTTGGGCCAGTCTACGCCGCTGTGCCAAGGGCGTTGTTTCGGGCTCGGACGGTGGGCAGAGTCAGTTGGCTTGGTAGGTGACGGCCCTGAGGTCAAGTGTCTCGAGGTGAGGCAGATTTATGAGGCTAAGGGCCACGTCGGTGTCACCAGCGTTGGCACGCAAGTGCATCACGGTCGTCTTCCAATAGCTAGATTCGTGGGCAACAAAAAACAGCTTCGGCAGCACACCAGTGATAGGAGCAAGTCGGTTTCGTGGGTTAAGTAACTTTGGCCCCAATTGGGCCCGAGCTGTATTTGTTTCGCGGACGTGGGCATAGAAAATAGAAGTCAGGTAAAGGTCATACATGGATAACGTGACATGAGGATGATAGACGTGGCCTCGCAATCACTTGTGGCGCAGCAGTTGGTATTCCTGGTGTTTCAATGCGAGATAGGACATGAATTTCCTCGTGACTGCTTGCTTGTTTGCCGGCGGCCCTCCCACTTGGAGACGTTCATGTTGTCGGGCAACACATGGACTTTGATGTGTATATGCGGGTGGGTGGGTTGGATTTGCGTATCGAGTATGGCCAATAATTAAAAAGAATGGAATGGGATGGGTTCGGGAATAGGAACAGATGGTGTCGATGTGTCGGACGACGCATGGGTGTCGCTCGGGATGAGAAGGGTGAGAGACGAGGTTCCGCAACAGGATGCACATTGCACACTCAACAAGACGGGTCTACCTGCGTGGGATCCGAGCAGGTGGGGAGGGATTTGCCTCGTCAGTAACGAGTCGGCACTAGAGCGGTATCCAGCGTGAGCGTAAGGTAAAATTTCGGCACTGTCACCAGACATGTCGAGGTGGTCACAGCACGTCGCCGTCATCGACGACTTGTCGTGGTTGTCGCGCTGCCGTGCCCTCCTAATCGCCTCGTTCGCTCCGAGCGAACGAGGCAACTGGGAGGAGCGCGGGTTAGGTTAGGCTATGTCCAAGACACTGTCGGGGCAAATGATAGGCGTCGGTGATACCTGGGTTCCCACGCTTTTGTTCTGAAGCCTTGAAGCTTGCCTGAAGGTCGATCGGACTAAGTCTCCCCAAACCAGACTTTGTACTCAGAAGACAGTCGTTCCGACCCTACGAAGAGAGTCACTGAAGCCTTCTGCGCCCTACATGGATCCAGAGGGTACTTCTTTCTATCTGCGTGTAGTAGAACACCGCAGTGACGTGCTTTCCAGTTAAACGGCTGCTTTCACGAGCAAAATCCCTTGAAGCCAAATTTCGGCAGAGCAGCGAGATGGCTGATATTGAAGAGGCGATTGTCCTTGATCGTGAAGCGCTTGACCTCTGCAACCCCACCCAGCCAAAGCGGTCCACCGTTTTGAGCCAGCTTGCAACCCATCTTTGCCGTCGTCACAAGCAACTCGGACGAATTGATGACCTGAATGAAGCCATTACCTTCGACCGGGACGCGCTGGCGCTTCGCCTGCCAGGGCACCCGAATCGTTCGACTTCTTTGAATAGCCTTGCACTTCATCTCTCTACTCGATACGATCAGCTGGGGGTAATTAGCGACCTCGACGAGGCCATTGGTATATCTCGAGCCGCGCTGGCACTCCGCCTACCAGGGCACCCGGGTCGTTCGACGTGTTTGAACAACCTCGCAACTCATCTCTCTTCCAGGTATAATCAGCTGGGGGAAATTAGTGACCTAGATGAGGCCATTGACCTCTCTCGAAATGCACTGGCGCTTCGCCCGCCAAGACATCCGGGTCGGTCAACGTTTTTGGACAACCTTGCATCTCATCTTTCGACTCGGTATGATCAACTAGGAAAAATTAGCGACCTCGAGGAAGCGATTGACCTATCCCGGAGCGCACTGGCACTCTGCCCGCCAGGGTACCCGGATCATTCAACCTCTTTGAACAACCTCGCACTTTATCTCTCCACTCGTTACAAGAAGCTAGGGGGGATGAACGACCTCGAAGACGCCATTGACCTATGCCGAGGTGCACTCGCACTCGACCGACCAGGACATCCAGGACGGTCAACGTCTTTGGATTACCTTGCTTCTCCACTCGGTACAAACAGCTGGGCGAGATTGGCGACCTTGATGAGGCCATTGACCTATCCCGAAGCGCCCTAGAACTCCGCCCACCGGGACACCCGGACCGTTCAACGTCTTTGAACAACCTCCCAGTCCATCTCTCTGCTCGATACCGTCAGCTTGGGGGAATTAACGACCTCGATGAGGCAATTGACCTATCCCGAGGCGCACTTGCACTCCGCCCACCAGGACACCCGGATCGGTCTTATTCTTCGGATAATCTTGCATCTCTTCTCTCCTTTCGGTACAACCAGCTTGGGACAATTGGTGACCTGGACGAGGCTATTGACCTCTCCCGAGGCACTTTGGCACTTCGCCCACCAGGACATCCGAACCGATCGTCGTCTTTGAATAACCTTGCTTCTCATCTCTCCACTCGGTACAAGCACCTGGGGGACATTGGCAATCTCGATGAGGCCATCGATCTCTCCAGAGACGCACTAGCACACCGCCCACCAGGGCACCCGGATCACTCAATGTCTTTGGAGAACCTCGCAGCTCACCTATCTACTCGGTACAAACAACTGGGAGTGATTAGCGACCTTGATGAAGCCATTAACCTCTCCCGAGGGTCACTGGCACTCCGCTCACGGGGCACCCGGATCGTTCCACGTCTTTGAACAACCTCGCCCTTCATCTTTCCACTCGGCACAAGAAGCTGGGGGATATTGGCGACTTGGACGAGGCCATTGATCTATCCCGAGGCGCACTTGCACTCCGCCCACCAGGCCACCCGCGCCGGTCGTCGTCTTTGGATAACCTTGCATCTCGTCTTTCCACTCGGCACAAACAGTTGGGGAAGATTGGCAACCTCGACGAGGCCACCGACCCATCCCGAAGTCCACCGGCACCCCGCCCACCAGGACACCCAGACCGTTCGACGTCTTTGAACAATCTCGCCCTTCATCTCTCCATTCGGTATAAGCAACTGGGGGAAATAAATAGCCTCGATGAGGCTATCGACCTCTCCCGAGCCGCACTAGTACTCCGCCCACCAGGTCACCCGAATCGTTCGATGACTTTGAGAAGCCTTGCACGTTATCTCCTCATCCGGTCCACACTGTTAGGTGGGGTAGAAGTCCGAGAGGTGTTCAGCCTTTACTCTCAGCTGGAACATGTCTTGCACACGACGTCCTCATCCGATCTGTCTGCTGCCACGGCATGGATCAAAGCAGCTGAGGATTTACATCATACCACGACGCTTCTTGCATACGAAACTGCTTTTCGATTACTTGTTCAACATGTCGCACTCTTCCATCCTTGCCTGAACATATTTCTGTGCTCAAGGCCCTCACATCCTCACTTGCAGTTGATGCATTCTCAGCTTGTCTTCGTAATGAATCTCCAAAAAAGGCTGTCGAGCTTCTTGAGCAAGGTCGGGGCGTTTTCTGGAGCCAGCTGAGTCGACTTCGTTCCCCGCTGGACGACGTTCTGGCATCTGGCACAGAAGGAAGGCCGTTGGCGGATAAATTCGTTCGTCTGGCTGCGCTCATTCGCGACGCCCTTGATTCGCCTGGTTCAGATCAGCATGACCGGGTGTGGGATCTCAACCTGGAGTTACAAAGAGTTGTGTCCAAAATTCGCGAGTTGCCCGGTCTCTCACGCTTCCTTCTGCCGCCGTTGTTCTCTGATCTCCAGCAGGTAGCGAGAGACAGGCCTGTCATCATCTTGAATGCGAGTAAATACGGTTGCGATGCGTTCATCGTCTTTGTGGATAGGAATCCTGTTCACATCCCGCTGTCAATTACAAAAGATGACATTCGTGGACTCTCCTGGAAGCTACAATATACCTTGACCAGGCGGTGGAACGTGACGAGATATCTTTGCATCATCATGCGGGAACTCTGGGTTGATTTCCTGAAAACGGTACATCCATTACAATCCCGCATCTGGTGGTGCCCTACTGCCGAGTTCTCTCTGTTGCCGTTGCATGCTGCCGGTCCGTATAGGGGCGATCTGTTTAGGAAGCGCGAAAAGAATCTTTTAGATCTCTATGTCTCGTCCTACGCTCCCACCTTGACTGCCCTCATTCGTGCCAGACTGCTCAGTCCAGCCAAATCTGCAACTGAGAAGAAGCACTTTATAGCCATCGGTCGAGCGACAGCTGGCGGCACAAATAAACTCCCTTTTGTTAGTATTGAATTGGCCAATATTAGTCAACTTATCGGTGATCTTGCGATGCTCAAACGCATTGAAGGACCAGACTCGTGCATTTCCAGGGTCGCGGATGAGCTTGGCAAGAATGACTGGGTGCACTTTGCCTGTCATGGTTTACCAAACCGGGAGCAGCCATTCGAGTCTACATTCGCTCTCCACGATGGACTCTTCACCATACGGGACATCATTCAGCGCAATCTGCGGAATCCAGAATTTGCATACCTCTCTGCTTGTGAAACGACTGTCGGAGATGATGAGAGTCCGGATGAGATGATACATCTTGCTTCGGCGATGCAGTTTGCTGGATTCCGTTCTGTCATCGGGACCATGTGGGCGGTGGACGATTCGGGGGCGAACAAGGTCACGTCTGCGTTCTACACGCATATGGTGGATGAGATGGGTCGTCTGGATTATACCCGTGCAGCATTCGCGCTGCAGGAAACAATGAGGTCCGTCAAGATCCCGCTTGATCAACGGATTCTGTATGTACATCTCGGTGCTTGATTTTATATCCACTGTGAGCTAGGTTTCTGCCCTTTACGTTGAGCTGTTTAACTGCTATCTGTGTAGTTTGTTTTTCCGAGAACAATAAATCAATACCAAGTTGCCATCGCACACAGGGATGGGAGTGCAGGATGTGCATCACGAGCCTATGTGGGATCATGCGGACTGTGAGTACGGATGTTGGCACTAGTGAGTGTTCACGTTGACCATTGCCTTTCCAACGAGCCGCCCCGAACAACCAGGCGAGAGTGCACCGAAACCGCATTTGGATCGAAGTGGTGCTAAAGTTCATCAGTGGACAATTACAAACTGCAAGATTCGAGGCATCGCAGACGACCACCGGTTCACTTGTTCATGGGTTAAGTGACAAGGAATCGGATTTCGTGACTGCCGCAACGATGGCCTGAGCAGACTCGGGCAATGATATAACCATTCCGAAATCAGTCACATTGATCGCGACTTTGCAGTTCTCTAGGTGCACGACTGTCCAATTTTGAACTATCAGAGGCGATGCTGAGGTATCGTGACATCCTTGGAAGCCGGAGCCACTGCCCACGCAACATAACACCGATGACGCCGTGCCTAACCCTGTCCCACCTTAGGCCCCGCAGACCCACGCGACATGACAGCAAAGATGACGACAACGACAACGATGCCACCATACGATGGCAACAATGACGCCGTCGATGATAGTGCGCCAGCGCCCATGCCCAAACCTGTCTCATCATGATGGACTCTCATCCTCCTCGACCACCCCCATTGTGCCGAGATCAGAACGCGTGTCCTGGCTTCCATACACACGGGTGTATCCGCCACACGTACGGGTAAGGTGTGGTATGGGTATGGTACCCGTGGGTTTATGCATGCAATTCCCTAGTAGGGCCCATCATCTATGGCGGAATATCTGCACATTTAATCCTTCGCGTTTTTTTTATACAATCGCACCGCATTTTTTGCCGCCGCGCCATATTTCCCGCACTCCTTGATCAGTGCAGCTGTACTATTTACAAGACAACATGGCATGTGGGAGAATGACTACGACTGTCATGTAACATCCATACGTTTGGGAGAACAATAGTGTATATTGTTTTACAGGAGGTCACCTAACGCAACCATCTCGGGTCCGCCAGACTCCCGAATACCAATCTGCACGAAGTAAGTCAGTTGCGCATTAAGAAACATGGATGAAACACGCACAGCTATAGATGATCGTAACTGCCATGAGAATACCTGTTCCGCTACCAATGGCACCCATCAAGTCGGCAGTGACGGACAAGAGACCGAGGATGGCACCTCCGAGGCTAGGGAGGGTGAGGGGAGGGCTAGGGCTTATCAGGGGTATGGGCTACCCGTGCCAAGCCCGTTACCCGTGTGGCGGGTGGGCTCGTCGATAGCATGGGGTGGCGAGTGACATGTAGAACGAGCCATTGGGCTCGTTCGACGACTGGGAGCGCGTGGAGGTGGCAGGCGACCTCGTCGCAGCGTCATCATCGCGTCGTGGTTGTCGCATTGCCCTCATGGCGTCTGCTTCATCGCGCTGTCGTCGTCGTTGTATCCCCCACTCGTCCCTGTCATCCCTTTGCGTCGTCCTCGTCGTTAGGATGTGGAGATGGCGCGTGGTGTCTTGAACGAGCCACGGTGGGTGGGTCTGGCCACACAGGCGTTGTCGTTGTTGTCGTTTGCTCCAGGCAGCGGTGGTGCGGTCGCGCACATGTCGTCGTCGTCGTCATGTCCTCCAGACGACGACGGTGGTGTGGGTGCGGCCGCGCAGGTGTCGTCGTCGTCGTGTCCTCCAGGTCACCAGGTGGTGGTGTGGGCGCCGGCGAGTGGCCACGACGACATCATGATGATAGTGTGTGGTCGAGGGTGGGGTGAGGGCCAAGGCCAAGGTGGGCGGCGAATGGCCACGACGAGTCACGACATCTTCACAATCGTCGTGTCGTCGTGTCGTCGTCATCACGTTGGTGTTGCGAACGCGAGGGTGTGTGGGCCAGGGCCAGGGCAGGGTGAGGGTATTAGCGTACGGTCGAGAGGTGCAGAGCTAACGAGTGAGCTTAGTGAACTCCAGTCGAGTGAGAGAGACTAGCATTGACTGTATCTAACGAGTGAGCTTAGTGAACTAGGTACAATCAGTAAGGACTGTTATATAGTAATGAATATAGGGCTTACCTCCAGTCGAGTGAATGAGACTGGAGGAAAAGAGGGAACGAGGCGAACTCGTAGCGTATGGTCTGAGTATGCCAAAAAAGGAAATTAAGGTAAAACTACTACGAGTGGACTGATCTCCAACAGAGGGCAAGGGTGAGATCTTGAGAGGGTGAGTATAAGTAAAAGTAGACGGACAGGCCCTTAGTAACTCACCCCGAGTGGTCACGACATCGTCGTGATGATTGTGTCGTTGTCACGATCCGGTGTTTCGAGCGTGGGGTGTGCAGGCAAGTCGCCTCCACAAGGGGAGGGAAAGGGCAGGGCAAAGGTGGGCGGCGAGTGGTCACGACGATTGTCGCGTCATCGTCGTCGATTTGAGGTGTGGGCAAATGGTCACGACAACGCTTGTCGCCATGTCGCTGTTGCAAGCACAAGGGTGTGCAGGCCAGGGTGTGAGGGTTGGCGGTCGAGCTACCGTGCCATTGCCTACTAACTAGTAATGCTATACCTCGAACTTGGATCCATAATGATCAAGAAGTGCGGTCGCGATTGGGAAATATGGCGCGGCGGCAAAATATGTGGTGCGATTGTACAAAAAAAAAACGCGATGGATTAATTGTGCAGATATTCCGCCATAATCATCCAGGGGCCGTGAGCTTGCGTCATCCTTGTTCCCGCTACTTTAGTAGTGGGTTGTTTCATACCACCCCCCCAGAAAGCCATTTGGCGGGGAAATGCAAGTGCCTGTCCGCAGTCATTGTACTTGTTTGTACGTTCTACATTTGGACCGCCCC
>JBBPSB010000305.1:0-25580 GCA_038093375.1 Xerocomus brunneocitrinus
TACAGGATCAGTATCTGACCGACGATTGATCACAGCTCACCTTACAAGCGACATTGACAACTCTGTCGAGATTGAGGACATCACTATTGTAAGTGCTCCTCAACCCTGCTTCAATCGCCTTGGTGTACCTTCGCACCTTGCTCCAAATCCCTACTCTGAAGACCACTGGGAACCTCCTTCATTCTTTGCGGAATATCCAGCTGCACATTATCGCCGCCTCTGGTTTGGATCTATCAATCCGGACTCTGTCATCTCCAATCCAGAGCTTCTGAGATGTCTTATCAACTATAGACATCCTCAGATCCTGAGTGCTTACACTTCCTATTCTCCACCACCACCTCCTCGATCCCATTCATCTGCAGCCACATCCGGTTCAGAAGGGATTCAAAGAGGTGAGAACCAGCAGGTTAATCAAACCGCTGAGATATTCATTCCTTCTCCACCAACTAGTGGATCCTCGCAATCCAACCAGGAACCTCTTCATGTCCCTGAGACTAACCTCGGATCCACTACTAGTACCCCTGTGGAATCTTCAGTCTCCTACTCTCAATCTATTCATTCATCCTCGGGTGGTTTATATCACACCACTCCACCATCTCTCCCTGCACCGGTTATTCCTACTCGCCCTGATCACTCTCAGATTGGGATTCCTTCCTTTGAACTGGATCTTCTTGCAGAAGAATTTATAAACAATGTCTTACAGTCCCAACCTCCAATAGCCTCCAACTCCTATGTCAACACCTGTGGACCTTATGGTCTACCACACGCTGCTAGAGAGTGATGAGTCACAACAGATGGCTCAGACAGACGTAGACAAGGCCCTAGAAGCAACCTTGGAGAGACTTCAGGAACTAGACAGCATCTACATTGACGATCCAGAAGGAATCATAACAACAGGACCAATCGAGAATGAAATCCCAATAATCGCTCCCAGTCCAACTCCTCTCATGCTCCCAGACCAATTAATCCCACTGGAGGACGACCTATCAACAGACATCCCTCCATTCGCAGATCCTCCCGTCCTTTCAGCCCAACTCGCCCTGGATCCACTTCTTCAACGTCTAATCCCCTTCCAAACACAGAACCCTTGCTGAATGATTATTGACAAGGGTACCAGAGCACGATCGACCTGAGGGAAGACCCAAAGCACAAAGACGATCATCTCGCACCAGTAATCATGTAGGGGATTCCTCGATTCCTAATTCATCATCGAATTCCGGTAGCGGCTCTAGCAACCGGTCAAGGAGATCTTAATGACACTGATCAACATGCATTCATCTTCGAGGTGGACATGAAGATCTTGGGCATAGATACGATGAAATTCAAGGAGGACATTATGCAAACTATATCTGGAACCTACTATAGAGGAGAAAGACTTAACGAATGGATCAAATCCATGGGATGGGCTCAACCTGTGAAGAATTATCATGATACACCTCATTACCTCGTCCATGATCTTGGATGGGAGATCTTATGTCAGGATAACAACGATTACCCGAGTAACAAGGCAAAGTTCGAAGCCGGAGAACCAAACTTTTACCCAGATGAACTCCTAAAGATTAACCAATACCAATGCGATGAATATTCACGTTGTGAAGAGAGAGAGGATCGCATCTGGAGATCACATGATAATCCTATAGCGCGAGGATACTATGCTGTGGCCATAGTTGGAATCCATGAGATGGCATGGGATAAGAGAGACCAAAGGAGAGATGTACCAACCCAAAGGGAATGGAATCAAGCATACGACACTTTCAGGAGAAAGATCTTTCATACTTTGAACCCTGTCTGGTCTGCGATGACAAAATACTCATCAAATGATATAGAAATACGCCTCAAACTCTTCCACTCTATCGATGAGAAAGACTTCATAATCCAAGATCATGAAGCAGCGGTTAGAGAACTGGAAGCTGATCTATATCAAACTGAGAAATGAGAACACAATCTAGGACAACTGGTCATTCAATTAACCAGAAAGATCAACGAACTGAAGAATAGAGAACTTCATTGGCACACCTCCAACCTTCTCCTCACAAACCAGCATGAACTGGACAAGAATCGAATCCTTGACCTCAACAATCTTGATTTTGAGAGAAATCTACGAGAGATTAGAGGAGAATGCTCCAAACCTGGCACAGATGATTGTCGAAAATCTCGACGAGTTTCTAGAAAGGATGCCGACGACTTGGCCACTGCAGGTGTCCTTCGGTGATCCTCACGTCAGAAAGCCAGGAATGAAGAATCAAAACCCTACTAGGAGACACAGTTCTGATACTTTCCTTGATCTTTTCCTTACATCATCTCGAAATTTGCCTATGCTTCCCTATTGCAGTTGTATGTTAACCCGAGCATATACAGGACTAGGTCCCGAGAAAAAGAAGAATGTCTATAACTATCACTTCTTTCCATCGCTTCTGTTCGATACTATAGAGTCGAAAGTCTTCTTACTACTGGAATCTACATATTACCAAGAATTCACAGAGTGAGAAACCATCTCTCCTATCGATCCTGTACACTACAGAAACTATAGAAAGACACATTGTCTTCCTAAAGATTACCGAATAGAGAAACGGAGGAAACAGAGATTAAAGAAGCGACAGAAGAAGATTCGGGCACAGATGACATCACCTATGAAGGAAGAAGCAGATGTATCATTCCTGCTACCCTAGGACGAAAATCTTACCTCCGAAACCTCTGATTCAGAACTAAGATCTAACACTTCTCATGGGGAAACACATATTGGACTATTTTATTCTTCCCCATCAGTCTCAATCATGACTGACTTTTACCCTGTATGGACAGGAGCTCAATTTCTACCGTGGTAATCAATGTCTTCCACATCCAAAATCAGTTCCGAAGTTTCCAATCACATTCCAACCCTTTCTGGACCAGGAAACTATGAAGCCTGGATCGCACAGATGCGAAATGTGCTGATACTGTGTCAATATTGGGACCATGTATCAGGAACTTCGCTCTACGATGCCATTACTGGAACTACTACACTGGCTGAGAAGCAAGGCACTTGGCTTCACACCGATCATCAAGCTGCCGCCTTAATGGCTAGTTACATTCCAACTGGAATGCAACACCTTATGCCTGAAAGAAATCGCATAGAGACCGATCCGTCTGGAGGGACTGTGACACACTCTATGGCGAAAGACTTATGGGACAAACTAAGGGATCTCTATTGTCCCACTGGCATTGCTAGTTTCTTCTCAATCTTCCAGTAAATCCTATGCTTTAGATTCCATCCAGATCGTGACATATCCATCCAACTATCCGATGTTCAAGGACTCTTCCATCGCACCACATCATCTGGCCTTACTCTTGATGAATCAATCTCTGCGATGTTCATCCTGAATGCTCTTCCCCAATCCTATTCTGCCATGACCTCTACTATAGTTCATACCACAAAGAAGGAGAAATTCACTCCTGATGTCGTAATCTCCAACATCCTTCAGGAGAATCAACTCCGAAAAGGAACTTGTGGGGGACACAATGCTTCCGCATCTTTGGTTCACTGGAATTCTCCCAATGCTGAGGGATTTCGCACAAACACCATTCGAAATGCTCCCACAAACATGAAATGTAACAAATGTGGGAAGACCAATCACACCATTGATTGGTGCTGGTCGACAAACAAACCACCCTCTGGATTTACTCAGGGGAGACCTAGACCCAAGAGCGGAAATGCTAAAGCATATGAAAGGCGCATGAGGCAGAAGGATAAGAAACCTAAAGGTAAGGGGAAAGCAAGACCCAGGGCTCACTATATTGGTGATCCTGAAGATGCCTATGATGGTGACGATGATGGTACTGTAGATCTAGCCTCCATGGTCATCTCTTGCGATGATGAAGACGCCTACAACCAGCCAATGCTTACAAGCATTGAGGAAGAAACCATCCTTGACGAGGAAAGTATTCCTTCTCTTATTCAAGAAGACGAACCAGTCTACAATGGCTGGAACAATGATGGACTAGACACTGCAATAACCGATGATGGCATGGTCGTTTCAGACTCTCAAGCTGAACCCTGGCCAGGACATTCTTTTCATTATGAGGAATGCTCATCCGATTGCCATTTAGACCATCGTTTTGGAAACCACTCCTTTCCATTTGACTTCCAAGTCCCTACCCGACCAGCTTCCCGCTGAGGAACCATTACAAAAGCCCAATGGCTTTACCGACGACTTCTATGGAGATGATCGTCGAGATGCAAATGGAGCTTGGAAGAAAGGATTGGATAGCAGGGATTTTATCTACTGGAGTAACGACCCATATGATGGAGAAACTGGTTACTTTGATTCGGAATATGACTCTACTTACCTGTACTTTGCTGGATCAGCAAGATCAGAGATTGGACGACATTCAACCCGAGATCATTGGATGGTAGATAGTGGTGCCACTCATCACATCACCCCTTATCTCGGAGATTTCATATCTCTAAACCACGGGGAGAAGAATTGTGAAGTTGCTAATGGCACTACTATGAAGATGACCGGACCAGGTCACATCATCATTAGACATGGGGAGAAACCTCCCTTAATATTACGCGATGTCTGGTATTCACCAGATTCACCACATCCACTGATGTCATTACCAGCACTTACCAAATTAGGATTTCGTGCTGAGATCTCCGAACAAGCTACTATTATTCGGAACAAACATGGCCTTGAAGTGTTGTGGGCACATGCCCTTTCACTGAGAGGGGGCCTTCACTGGTTTCAGTCATCTCAGATTAAACCAGTGATCGGGTCAACCATGTCTTTGCAGGAAGTTGACTCAATGCGCTTATGGCACTATCGCTTCAGACACGCATCACATAATGTGATACATAATGCCCACAAATCCTGTTTAGGAGTACCCATTCAGACCGTATCTTCTAACAATCCACCTTGTCGTGGATGTGCTTTGGGGAAACACACACAAGTTTCTCACCCAGAATCTCAAACTCGTGCTCCTGCAGTTTTATCTCTGGTTCACATTGATCTTCTGGAGATGCCTACCTTATCTCGCAATCAGAACAGATATATCATCACCTTCATCGATGATTACAGTTCCTATGCATGCATTGCTTTCCTTAAATGGAAATCTGACGCTTTTACTGCTTTCAAAGCATACCTGGCTATGGCCGAACGGTCGACTGGATCCTCCCTAGTCTCTCTGTGTTCGGACCGAGGGGGGGAATACTTAGGAAATGAATTCCAATCATTCCTCACTTCAAGAGGGATAAAACATCAATTATCTGTCACTAGAGAACCACAATAGAATGGGTGTGCAGAACGATTCAATCGGACTCTGCTGGACAAAGTAAATGCAATGATGCATCATGCATGTTTGCCTAAACACTTCTGGCAAGATGCAATGGAAACTGCCGTTCATATCTATAATCGACAACCGATGCGAAGATTGAAATGGGCAACTCCTATATCTCATTGGGACCCAAGCACAGGGAAACCGGATGTATCCGGTTTTAAGGTTTTTGGATGCCGAGCTTATGTCTTCCTACACAAAGAAGATCGCAAGGATAAGCTATCACCTAAAGCCAAAGAGATGATCTTTAATTGTATGACCATGTCGCCTCGGACCTGCCGTTTTGCCGAGTCGGAGTCGGAATTTGAATATAGGTCAACCAATCGACCCCTGCGCATGACCAATCTGCCCCAGACTCTGTCCATGCGAATCACGTGTGTGCCCCCCAGACGGTCTGCCAGACTCACCCCCAAACTGCCCAATAGCCAGACTTTCTGACTGCACCGGACCCAGAACGGACGCGTCGGCGTCAAACATAGCCCGTGGGAAACCACCGACCCACCTCGAACAACGAATGTTTCAGACTCTTCAGCGCTCGACACAACTAGCTCCAGTGGCAATCCTCCCTAGCTATGCCTGATCTACTCGAACTCAACTATTGGGTGCGCGGAGATCACCTTGACGATATCAAGACTGTCACATTTTCCCCAACAACAAAGGTTTCAGAACTCAAGCAGGCGATCTCTTCTAACGACCGTACCTCTCGAGCGCCAGCATCAATGAGAGTTTATAGAGTCCCCGACAAAAACCCGGTTTTGATCAACTCGAGAGAACATGATCTTGGCTCACTTTCGATGTCCATGCTGGGTCGTGCATTACTGGACATCCAGGTGGTTTCAACAAATTTTGGCTCACCAAACCCAGACCGGGTCCACCTTATCATTGACCTCGGTGCGTGGTACTTATGTTTTCATCCAGACACCTAGATGATGATCGTTTGCCTTTTCAGGCATATCGAGGGTTCATTGCTGGTTTCGAGGTAGTAATGTTAATACCAGCTTCGTTGTTCACCCCGAAGGCAATCAAACAATTGACGAACTCAAAGAAATGGTTGCAAAGCACACACCCCCCGCTGCCGGTGTACAACTACATAGCTTGAGACTGTGGAAGACCCAGAGTCAGGAGGATTTTGAAGAAGTTCTTGGTGCTACAGGGCAGGGGGAGCCGTTGCGTGGAGCAATTTCTATAGAAACAGCCTTCGACGATGTCTGTCTTCTCAAGTCACCAATTGTAGTCGTGGACTGGGCCGAAGAAAGTTAGTGAGATCGTCAAGTAAATGACGAAGAATGGTACTTACTTTCGTTTCCAGAAATAGTCAGACCTCCCCCGTCAAGGCATCCTTCTATCGCGAATCGGTTGAATATTCCCTCGGACCCGATCCGCGCTGCCCGTTGCGAATACCTTACTGGTTCTCCGGCCGAAGCTCCCTCCACTTCTGCTGTGCCATCCACCTTTAGGATACGGCAGGGGGACTCAAAGTTCATACCATGCGGTCGTCCTCAGGAAGCTGAAGAAACGATTCCGACAACTTTACTTCACCCTGTCTTTGGCCAATTTGTCGATGACTGTCAAAGCATCAAAGTCACGGCCGACGACCACCGCCTCGCGCAGGAGCTTAGGGCTGATATGTCGACGCTATACGCAAACAAACCGGGCCGGGTTGAAAAGATTACTGGAACGTTCAACAAACGTGGGATCAAGCTTTCTCCATCCGGAGTCCCAGAAAAAAGATACCTGATGGACGGAACAATGTCAGTGAATGGACATCACTATGTTATCGCCGAATTCAAAAACGAGGTTGGGGGTACGGGGTCGGACCCATACTTTCAAGCTATATCTTATTATTTGGAATGTACGAGGGAGCTCGCTGTGAAACATCCAAGTTCACCACTCCCCTGCTTGCTTCTCACCGTTTTCGGTGAGTACTCATTCGCCTGACATTCTTATGACACTGATTGCTCCATTTTCTAGGGCCGTACATCGCTTTCTCTGGTGCTGCCTGGAGCCTGCGGCCAACGGTACAACAGCTGTCAACGCCCATTGCATTCCACTTCCACTCTACCGATAACCAGAACCACCTGACTGTGGCACGTCACTTTGCCGCTTTTCGTAAAGCTGCCAAGACTCTGCAAGAATATTACAATCCCCTCCGAGATCCAGGTCTTACCGCCGAATATATTTTCCCGTATCCGATGAGCTACGAATCGTCCGCAAAGGAAATCAAATTCCGATATTGCGAGGCAGTAGCCGAGAAGAAGCTAATCTTTTTTGTAAATGAAGAAGACACTGGCGAGACGATCTGTGTCAAATTTGTCCGAACTTATTCACTGGACGCACACCGAAAGCTGGCTGAACTCGGACATGCCCCAATTTTGCGAGGGTCAAAAAACCTCCCTGGCGGCTGGATCATGGTCGCGTTTGACGCGCTCCTCAAGTTTCAGACACTTGCCGTCTGCAAGACGTCCATTCCAGCGTCTGTCTTCGACGACATGACCACGACGCTCGCTGCATTCCACAAAGCTGGGTTCGTCCACGGTGACATCCGTGACGTCAATGTTATGGTATCGAAGACAGACATGACCAAGTTCATGTTTGTTGACTTTGACTGGTCAGGGGAAATTGAAAAGGCAGAATATCCGCCGGGCCTGAACAATATAACTATTAAACGACCAGATGATGCTTTTGACGGGGGACTTATTACCGTAGCCCATGATCGTGCTATGCTTAGTTACCTACGTGATAGCAAAGTACGCTTAACTCCAGCTCCAGTCGAATAGGGTTTGTTTTTCACATCATCTTTCCCTATGCAACCCTCCCTCCCAACCATTTTATTTACCCTCATGCGTTCCATAAAAACGAAGCACTGTAGTCTGAGCAAGGATGGAAGTAAATTACCAGTGACTTGAGAGTGAGCCAGTCGTTTCCGCCGGCATGATATGGACGGTCTTCTTTGCAATCGACGAAACCCTGGCAGCAAAGAGCTGTTCAGCCATGAGGGGTGCTCTCGTGAACGCCCCAAGCCAGCGAGGGTTTGCGGCAGGAGGATGAGTTTCCGCCTGGCTAACGCGCATGAACACACGGGGTTGGATCAATTAGTAAAAATCCATGATGGCGTATAACTCGAGAAACACGCGTTGGTAATCTCCCACCTGAACCACCATATCCCACCAAGTAAGCCGAGAGTGCTTGATGACGATCCAGATTTTCTGGAAGGTTGAGTGGATTCCTTCTATCCTCCCAGTCACGCCCAGTGACAATTTGTCCTGGCAAAAAGACTGTCGACACGAATTGATGAGATCGAGGAGACCCCTCAGGCCTGCAAAAATAGTGCGGTTGAGAGTGCCCACTGTCGGGCACAAAGTCATCATAGCGGAGGGTATACCACGCCCAGGACACAGCGGAAGGGGAGACGTAATATGTTTTGTTCGGAATGGCGATAGACCAGGAACACTCGTGTGGGAAGAGTTGTGAGGATCGATATATCCGAAACGATCATCGGCGCGCATTTCCAGGTTTTCCGTGCCAAGGAACGGTTTCGAGACCCAGGTCGAGTTTGGGTTGGTAATCACCCAGCAACCGTAACGCGCGAGGACGGCACTATCGAGGGCAGTGAGATCACCTGTTTCGAACGGGATTGTTAAGCATGGATGGCGCTCAAAGAGAGAAATATGCACACGGAGTTTGCCCCTAGTAGGATTACTGACGGTGAACATGCGGGACGACACTTTCTGTGAGGAATGAAATGAAATTGGGAAAGGATGAAGGCGAGACTCACCAAACGAGAAGGTTAGGACGAAGTAAATTCGAAACACGACGGAGAGAAACCTTTATGGGCAGCCTGAGTAAAATTGTAGGGACTCAACAGTCAAGGAGACGCACCAAAGGATATGCTAGACAGAGCGCTAGGGAGAATTGTGGGCGGGTTGACAGCGACCTTCCGCACGATTATTACGGGCACGACGCAAGACGTAGAGACTTTGGATTCGAAATCACGAAGCCTATCTCGTTGTGGAAATGAAATACTGAGGGATGAGTGGTGGAAAGAGATACTTACGAGTCTGATGCCGATGATAAAGAAATTTGTGATTGAAGCTTGAAGGCCAGTTTCGGCTGGCCACGCAGACAAGCACCAGCAAGGACAGGTCGATTGTAACTCTGAAGACTGGACACCATTGTCGAGGTAATGGGGAATTTCCTGTGCTTCCGCGGCGGCACCGATCGCCGTGTGAGTACCTTCCCCGACTCCCACGGAGGGTTTTGTCAGGGCGGAAAGAAATTATGTAATACTATACAATATGTACTAAGTATATTACCAAAGACTGCACAGCTTTCACTTCCCCCAACGTCCACAAAGAAACAGCTCGTCGTGTTCGATTTTGACTGGCCAGTCGCCGTTCTTCGCTCACTCGCACAGGAAGAGAATGACATGACACACCAGGTCCATGGCAGACGAAGACTCTGATCGATGGCTATTTGAAGTCCGCACACCAGACCGTATTCGCAGGAAAATGAGAGATCGCCAGCGAGAACGATAGACTGACCTCGTGTGAGATCCAATCCGTCCTTGTTCAAGACCCGTACTCGAAGTCTCGATTGCAGAACCTCCCCCGGGCTCTACCTCCTCCGAATCGTCCTGCAGGCCTTCAGCTTCGCCTCAAACCTACTGCACGCCGGTGCCGCCCCTCGAAGCTCAACCCCCGTTACGACTGGATAGGCTTCGTGCCAGTCTGAAGACTAGAAATCAGCAAGCTCTAGATCTTTGGATTTCGCATTCAAAGGTCTCTACGTTGCGCGCTCTGTCGTCATTTCCTCGGGCGTTCGTTTCTCATTGGTAGACGGGCTTCGAGCCAGTTCTATCGCCAGTCCGCCTCCCCCGTCCTCTTTCCATTCCTCTTGTGGCCCCGACGTCAATTTCACCTTTCTTCGGCTTTATCTCGCTGTTCGCTTTCAGACGCCAGCTGCACACATACATGGTCAGTACCAATGCCAGTCTCCCTATTTCAACGCCCGGCCCGCGCTTTGGCTTCCTGTGCTCCTCCAAGACATTGTTGTGCTCATCTCTTTCCTGCTCGGGGAAGCTGCCCCTGGATGCCGTTTCCTCTAAGTCGGCCCGTCGCGGTCCTAATCCGTGGACCTTACCTCCGATCCACTCCTGGTGTTGGTAAGTCAATACATTCTTCGATTTCATTCAATGACGACTCCGTTTGGCACCAGGAACCTAATGGAGGTGTTGTCTCGGCGAACGCACATCCATGAGTCATCGCTCCCGACTTGGACGGGTTCCTTTCTCGTTTGGGAAGGACGGGAAAACCGCCTCCAATGGGCAGGCTCGATCTTCGGCTATTTTGGCCCTGGGTCTTCTCTCGACCTTTGTCCAGAGCAGATCCAGGCTCCGGGAGTATGTCAGCGCTGTCTTTATTTCTAGGTTGTCATCCACATCTTCGAGCCAGCTGTTAAACTCGACCCATCCCCATCCTTCCGAGATGCCACCTGCCTACCAGACGAGTAGAATGGTCATGGACTGCGTCCTCATACCCTCTCCCCCCTACCCTCCCTCCGTTTCTGCTGTCAATTTACCCTCGTACAACACAAGTTCTGATCTTTTAGCCCATGACTCTCCCGAGGTGGCTCGTCGCGTACTACGACCTCGGTATCCCGTTCTAGATTCGTCTTCTCTTCCATGCCCATCTTCCCCTAGCGATGATTCAGACCGAGATGCCAGCTGTCTTGAATATTCGGATTCTGCGTCCGAGTCCGACACTGGAGATTCTCAGGCGTCATCCTTACCGCCCTCTCAGTTGTTGGCGAGGAAGCGACGCGAAAAAGGCCACAGTTCAGAACAAGCATCCCCCAAGAAAAGGTTTCGAATGCATGCCTCCAGAGGATATCCTGTCGAGTTGGGTGGTTCTTCCGGCACTTTTTCTAGCGACTTTCGGAGTTCTGTGCCATATTGCGAGCAGGAATCTCACATCGACCCCTCTAAAGGGTGCCGTTCGATTCCTATCACCCATTGCGCCATCTTGTACAAACTCCGGATGTATTTTGGTCCCCATGGATTCGTCTGTGAAAAGTGCAGTCAGATATACCCTCCTAGGTACCTCCATTCACACATTCGATCCAAAAATCATGCCAAGGACCTCGACGTGCCCTCCGGTGGAAAAAGGAAGAAGGAGGTCTACCGGGTCATCGTCAGCCATCTCCTCAATTCGCACGGCACTCAAGAGGACACTGTTTTTCAGCTTCCTCAAACTCTTCCCGACGCCATCCCTGGGCTGAGTCCGACTCTTTCATATAAATGTCCCATCTGTCCTGCGCGGTGGTTCCAATGGCATTCGTTCCGTTCTCACTATCGGGAGGAACATAGGGATGCAAGTTGCCCTGATAAGCAAACGATACAGGCCCGATACATCATTAGACCCTACAGGCTTGGGGTTCTGGATGGAGCTGGAGGCCGCTCAGAACTCAGTAATACCGTGATCCTCCTCCCCGAAGACTGGACTCCCCGAAACTCCCCCTTTCAATGTGTACAACCTTCAGTCCCTCGCGAACGACCACCCGTCCCGGCCGGCGCTCCGCACTTGGTGACCCTCGGATGGCCAGAGTATCTCCAAAGCCTCAAAGTCACCGACGTTCGGCGGTCGGTAGAATTGGTAGAAATGCCGACCGAGAAGGATCTTGCGACCTTCCCACTCAGACGAGCTGCCCTGGAAAGAGGTATACATCGACTGAGTAAGTTCTTGACGCGATACCTCAAGGATGCCAACGACTTCCTCGAGACCTGCCATCCTTCTGTTCGGCAGTCAATCATTGCAGGGTAAGTGATGGTCTCGACGCTCGTGCTTTTTTAAAAGCTGTGCTCATACTTTTTCACGAAGCACGAAGGCCCACTTCCGAAAGTTGTCGGAAAAAACGTACATTCAGTATCGCAGGATCATGATGAAAACGCTCTGTCTCCTGCTTCGGTTCCGCTACTTCTCCCGACTCAAGGGTCAGCCGCTCGGGAGTTTTTCCGTTGTGTCAAGCAAACAGCAAGCAAGAGCCACCGAGAAACTTTACCAGCATCTCATTGCCAGTGCTACTGGTGAAGATGACGATGCTCTGAATCGCTTGGTCCACGATCTGCTCGTAACCCTCGTTCATCACGAGATCCATGGGACAGGCAAAATGGAATGCCCGACCGACCAATCACTCTTTTTGCTCTCGATCAAGGTATCCACTCAAGGGACCCTGCAATTTCGGACCGCCAATCAGCTTACCCACGACTGCGCCGTTCTCCAGTACTGGTTTTTCAGCATTATTGTTCACCTTGCACGATTGGAGGCGAACGGTCAGGATGGTTTCTTCTTTTTCAGGAATGACACATCAGACAGTCGACAGATGCCCAGAGAAGAATTATTGACCGACCAAAGCGATGAAGACGCTCTGACGAGCGTCCAAGGATTTTCTTGCGCCGCAGATGATAGTGACGATGATCGAGAAGACCCAATGGCCGAAGAAGAACTGGAAGGGCTAGAAATGCTCAGCGAAGGAGAGCAGGTTCCTGCGACCAACATCCTCAGGTATTCTTTCAAACCCCGTAGCGTCTGTTCTGGAGTCTAACGCTACGTCCAGAATTATCCATCGGGAGAAAGAAAAATGGCTTCGAGCCATTCCGGGTTGCGACTATTTCACACCTTACGATCGCTTCAAGTCCACCTGGTTCGGTGTCGCGCCTGCAGCATTCAAGGAAAGTTCCGCTATCGGTCATGGATTTCAACCTGATGGATCTACTGTGGTCGTGGATGCGATCGGAGAAAGTCACCGAATCAATATGGTAGATATTGGATCAGAAGCTCGCCGAATCATGCTGGAAATTGATTCATTACTCAAGAAAAGTCTTCCGGAAGGAACCAAGGACCTCCTCGCCAGTGTTACCGATCTTTCGGAACTTTCGGATGACCTCAAGGACGCATCTTCTATCTTCGAACAGAACGCGAATCTCTTCGAGCCAGTTATCGCCGACGTAGCGAAAGCCCTTTCGCCATCTTTCAGTAGTGAAGAAAGGCTCCGGACGTGGTTGGACAACAATGATCAGATACTCTCTCGCTTCATGGTCGCAATTGCTCTCACTTGCGGAGTTCCTCCACGCGCATTCCAGTTCGCCTCGCTCCAGTTTTCTCAGTGCCCGAAAACGGGCACAAGTCGAGGGCTTTTTCTGATCGATGGTAACCTGGCAATCGCCAAGCCTGCGGCGAAGCAGTCGAGTCGGACCAGGCAGGACTGCCTGTGGTTCCTGCCCTCCGCTCTCTCAGCTTCCCTCATGTTCTACTTGGGAATCCTTCGGCCAATCGTAATCCGGGCTCTTGTTCTCCTCAGAAAGGAAGTGGTTCCCCAGAAGATATACATCTTCT
Source organism: Xerocomus brunneocitrinus (assembly GCA_038093375.1). Classification (NCBI taxonomy): domain Eukaryota; kingdom Fungi; phylum Basidiomycota; class Agaricomycetes; order Boletales; family Boletaceae; genus Xerocomus; species Xerocomus brunneocitrinus. The sequence goes on from JBBPSB010000305.1 coordinate 13,704, forward strand.
GTTGTACGTTCCCGAGGATCGGCAACTCCTATTCGTGGACTGGCGAGGAGGTCGCGGAAATATTCGAAAATCACACCAGGCGTTTGAAAATCAATCTCTCCGTCGGGCTCATTCGGCAACTCTATACAGCCTTCTTTCGGCAATATTTCCCTGATCTTTGTGTCGGTGGAGTTCAGGAGGACTCTTTGGTGGATCGACAAGGCCAACACAGGTTCTACACAGGCCAGCGACACTATGGGACGATAATAACAAGCGTCCCGCGCGCTCTAGGAATTGATCTGACAGAAGCTAGAAAAATGGGCGCGATGAGCCACCTTTTGCATGTAGCCTTTGGGTTTCGTCCCGCTGATGACCACTGGAAGTTGCTTTTGGAACGATCTCATATTCTGCCTGGTTTGCAGCACCAGGCATATGCTCTGGATACCGCTCGCATATTAGTGGTTTCTGAATATAAAATTTCTTCCGCCGGCGCAGGACCACGATTAGCTATCAAGGCGCGAGCACTCTTGAACGACCATCCTTACTTTCAACTGGCGAGTCCTCACTCTAATTTAAGCCTAAGGTGAATTCTGATCACTTGTCCAGCCTCAGAAACATGACGAGCAGTTTGGGGATACGGTACTCGACCAAGTGCTTCACGCGCTGCTTTTCGGTGAGGCTGGTCCTGGTCCGTTTGACCAGACACCTCCTGGCGGGTACCACGTATCGGACGTTGCCCACGCGATATCGTTGGTAGGCTGGTTTTTCTCACTTGGTCGCTCGCCAATTCACCTAACTTCGTCCCTAGATCATCCAGGCTGCAGAGGAATGGACAGATGGTAACTATCGTCAGATCTCCAGGAAATCGGATCTGTCGGCCGAAGAACATTTCAAGGGCTTACAAAGACTTGCAGAGGAAAGGCTTGAAAAGGCCAAGGATCAGTGGCCCGAAGAATGGTATCGATTATCCGGACGTGTTAGGACTTTTCATCCTCAAAAACACGCGAGAATTTGGAGCTTGAGGGGACTCCCACAGGCTGCAGATTAGAGCCTTTGGAGTTCGCTTGGCGCGTTGAAGGAAGAGACTCGTTAACACATAGCTACAGACGGATGAATGTGGCGACTCATATTCAACGGAGCCTTTTAAAGATAAAATAGGTACAGTGCCACGCTCTTGAACCAGAAAGAATAAAATGTGGTGCTGCCTCATCCAAGCATTTACAGTAATAGTAATAGAGTCTCCGCGCTTTCACACCGGAGTGACTAACTTAGCGTGACAATGATTGACCAATAATCGGTTAATCACCACATTGCAATCAGACAGCCAGAGCCCAAGGTTGCCACGGACCATTCTCTGCTCTGAGCCGCTTAAACTATTGGTCCGTGTTCATCCTCGAGTTACTTGAAGTTCGAGCAGTTCCCGCGTCCATTTTCTTGTCGAGAGCTAGGAAAGAGGGATCAGCTCGACTCCACAGTACAAGTGGGCATACTTGATTGAATCTCTCCCGCCCATTCACTCCGTTGAAAAGTTCCCTGAACGCATTCCGTACATCGATTGTCACTGACGGAGTTTTTAAAATTGCCTTCTTTGGTCTCGACCACATGTAACAACGCTTCGAGGACGTCCCCTGCAACTACGGGTGTTCTCGTGCGTGACATGCGGATACAAGCCTCGTGAGTCGACGACGCAGGTCTGCACTCATGAACTAGGTATTAGGATCACGTTATATTTGCAGTACAAGACGTCCGCCAAGAGCTTAAAATTTCTGGGAGAGTAGGCTATTTTGAACTACTTACCCTGCAATCGATAATTTTTTTGATCTTCATGGCCATATATATATAGAGTTGAATGAACTCATTTCAGCTTAGGCTTGGGTGTGTGATGTTCAAAGTGATGCGGTAGTAGCTGGAAAGTGCGACCGAGCAACGTAAGTTGGTCTATTCGTCGAAAGCCTGACCGGACTCACCGGAGAGAACGCTTTTCGGGGTCATTTTCGACGGGTACCTTGAACTTCCGGACTCGGCAGCAGTTACAAGTGTAGGACCTTGCGATACGCCGTTCACTTCTTTGTTGGGAATTTGATCGAACAGGTGCTGAGCCACGCAGCCCACGCTTCTGAGATCGCCGACCAGAACAGAACTACCCCGAAGCAACGGCAATTGAACGTTCAAACCCTCGATTTTTTTTCAGAGCCTCTAAAGCTGCGGAATCCACTACACAGCATCATATGCGAGTGGCCGACGGAACAGAATGTCATTTTGTGTAGCGATACTACATTCGGAAACACTCCACGCGGCGCATATCCAGCCTCCAATACCCAGCACCGAAAGCCATCATCCATGGCTGGAATTTGATCCCTTGTTTCACTCTCAGTACTAGACAATCTGTGTGAGTCTGTGCCAGAATCAGATCCACCGTTAAGATTGATTGCAGGCTTGCTGTTTCACCTCCGTGTTACCATCTGGTGCCGTTAAGCAACCCGTCGAGGTTGTTTTGGTACTAGCGTTATTACCGCGTGTTCGGTTTCCCACATTGTACTATTCACTGATGGCGCCCTCGACGGACACAGAAGCCTAACAGTACTGCTAATGCGTAAGGGCACGGAGGCTTTTTAACGCGGGGTTGTTGATGGTTTTCCGCATCCTGCTTTTCCCCTTTGTTATAAGCACTCTTTGAAAGTTTGATGCGTCGTTCACTTCCTCGGGATTCATCCTGTCAAAATGGTCACTTGGCAGTCGCTTTCCGAACTTTCGATAGACATAGGTGAGCTGATAAATCTCTAGACTCATTCATTTTGTCGACTAGGAGCCTTTGCGCAGTGGTGTTCGATAGACTGATGCATGCATTGCTGGGTCTCTACGGGTAAGACAAGACTGCCGATCTTTTCACCCTTCAGTTTAGAGTACCTTTTATCAGGTGGGAGATCTTGGTCACTCTCGATTTTGACTGGTCGGTTCTCTTCGGAAGAAAGAAATTTCGATGGCCTCTTGTGAGTTAAACGTTCGTCACCGAATTTACAACTAAAAGCCTCCTGTTATAGATTTTTTACTTTGCCGGACGATACCTTTTGCTCTTCGCAATGGTCGGAATGTGAGGTCAGCTATTCTTGGCCTCCTCCATAGTTAATCCGCATCGCAGATTGATATCCCTCGACACACCAAAGTTCGTTAGTCTCCTTTTTCTGCTGATCGTAATTCAAGGTAAAGTGTAGACAGGTCAATTGCCAAGCGTTGTATGTGTTCAACCAGGTTTGTTGTCACACTCGCCGCAGATCCAGGGAGACAGCTAATCCTTGCACGCTTGCCGGCGACTCTGCACTTGGCCTAGCTAGTATCAACCTTTCGCTCCGCACGCAAGTTTTTACTTTCTCATGTATGTCGCTACTCACTTTGATCGCGACAGTATAGCAATTTGGTCCCAAAACAAGTGGATAGTTGGAATCATAGTTCTCCTTATCCTCGGTCATTGGTCCCTTATTTTACAGGGTGCGTGCACGCATATTTAGTCCCCAGGCGCAGACTAATCTCCGTTCCAGGTGTGTTGCTCAATGCTGTCTGGATCCCAGATGTTGGCTGTACAATCATCAGGAGCAACACGACCATTCTCGCTGCCACGTTTATCTACTCCATGAGTTTCGATCTTGTGGTTCTCTGCTTGACTGCGTATAAATTAGCGTGGACTCGACGTATCTCTGGCACATCGGGGGTCCACAGTAAGCTGGTCCGCATGGTATTCTCTGATGGACTAGTCTACTTCATTCTCGCGTACGTTATCCGTGCACTCCCTGACCCATTTGGCGTTTATGTATGGCGCAGGTTCTTGGCAAACTTATTAGCTACGATCTTCATGATCATGGACCTGAACGCGATCATGAGTGTCATCTTCAATGTTCCTGCTGCCATAGCTTCGACAGTGCGTCTTCGGTGGATCCATCAAACCTCTCCTCATCTTGCATCATAGATTATGGCTTCGCGCGTAGTCCGTCGGCTCTATAATTTTAGTCTGGCTGTCCCAGAGGTGTAGTAAGTGACATGTTACTTGCTCATTTATCAGCGGTTCAGTTCAATCACCCAGTCATTCCAACGAGAGGTCAGGCGGAGCTGTGTTCGCAAATCCATCCCACGTATGCGCTAGACCCGCGAGAGAGCCCACGTCCGTTCATGTGGAAGTGAGTGAGTTGTCCCATCAACGTTACGGTCGCTTCAATGTTTGACCGACAGGTAGACACGCACCGTCAAACTCATTCACTCGCTGATGTTTCCCAGTACGCCATGAAGCCTAGCGGTGACTTCTTGTCCCTCAACGATCACGAGGAACATTCCAAGCTCGCTCGTGTGCTCTAAGTGGCCTAGAATCAACTCAGATGTGATGTGTCCTGCAAACAGTGTAGAAGTATGCGTTCGAAAAGGGTCTTTCTATTGTGTGCATCCTCGTGATGCAGTAACTAGATTTCTAGTCATTCCTTTGAACTTTCCGATCTTTTGACTTTGTATTTAGCAAATGTTTACTTTAGATCTAGACAGCGAAACAATCTGAAGTTATCTGCGTGACTGTGACCGTCTGTGACATGCGTGTTCTGGACGCGTCGAAGTTGTTGGTCGTCTCGTTGTTCCCCTAAGTAATCGTTTGAGACGACCGCCAAGGACCCCACGAGGTTCTCGACGACTGCCCTACCAGAATACATCAGATGAAAACGTGACATTAGCTAACGTCAAGCATACCTTGACTCCCATGAGTCAACAAACAGTCCATCAGAAATATATCTTCCAAATCCGCGACTACGAGCTGAGGTGCTTGAGGAAGATCTGCCTAGTGCACAACTGAGTGGAATTCGGCGCATGGATTTGGCTCCCTTACAGACAGATTGTAAAAGTGAAGCGTTTGGTCAAAGGTAAGAATCCCGATTCTGCATCCCCGTGGAAAGCATGCGAGCTCAAACGTTGAACCTTCAGCGGTGGTACCTCCATACAGAATGTCCAGAAGAAAACTGCAAACGGACTGAAGGAAGCCGGACGGCATTGGCGGAAACGTCCAATGCAAAAAGATGGTGTAACGGGATGGGCTGTCGAGGCGTCGATGGTGGTGGCTCGGGTGTAAGATACGTCGGCGTCAACTTTGGTAGAGGTGGTGATGCCCAGTACTCATCAGACTCGACGACAAAGTCAACAGTACCTTTGTTCAGCTCGGGACGGTCAGCGTGGTCCAAGCGCATGAAATTGGCATTTAGGTTGCTGAAATATTCCTGTGAAACTAAGCCGTGTCTAGTCCGAGAACCAAGGGGAAATCGGGATTGAGCCAAACCTTCTGTTTCGTGGGAGCACAAATTACATTTCCATCTGTTACCACCTGCGACCCACGTACACCAAGGATTGACATATCCCCTGCACTGGGCACATCTTTCAGGATCACTCGGCCCGCAATCGACTAGTGGAACAGGCTCTTCACGAGGGTCAAGATCCGCAAACGGTTGCACGACTACAGCGAGAGGTATCTCGCATTCTCTGGCGAGATGGGCTGAACCGGGTAAATTCCAGGTTGTAACACGCATATGCTTGGGATTCGAGTTGCCTGTATCACGAACGCATTAGCCACGATAACACAAGTGCACGCGGATGAAAAGAACAAGCGTTTCAGTGCTATTGGCCAACCCCAATTCATAAAGAACTCGCGTTGTGCTCACCCTGATCAAAGGCAACAAAGTCTGTCGTAGAAAGCGGTGGATTGTTCCACGGTAAAACGTCATATACATTTCCTTCTCCCATGTCTCCTTGTCTGCTTCAATGTCGTCTATGGGGGACGGGATTTGGTTCACGTCGATACGGGCGCGTAGACCTACAAGAGTACTGAGCACCGTAGCTTTGATGAGGTGACGCAACCTGCCTCTGTATGATTCGTCAGCGCTGTGCGGGGGTTGGGGTATGTGCTGAAGTAGCATACAAACGAGGATGTGGCAGTGGCAATATCAAGTTTATACGAGGTCCCTGACGCGACCTGTCTTGCCAAATTTAGGAATCCCATCAACTGCAAAGTCTAATAGCAAAATGCTCATTCGTTGGCCTCACAAACGCGCGTTTACTGTGTCTTCGTCCCACATACTCCAGATGAAACCCTGGTTAGGAGGAAAACCACCTCTAACCACTTCTTCATAGGCTATCCGCACCTGCGAATCGTAATCCCCCAACCTCTGCAATCCTGCATGAGCCCAGTCCACGCCTCCTTTTGCAATCGTGTGATCTGTTCAACAGAGAGCTGCTTCTAACGTCTCGCAAGCCACTCTGGCATAAATAACTGTTCAAAGGTCGGCATGGCTTTCTGAGAAGAGAAATCATTCTTGGTCCACTTTTCCGCCGAGTTGCTCTTGGATGATGGCGACACGTTGGTGAGGCCGAGAGCAACAGCGCCCACGAGACCCGTGTCCAAGAAATGGTGCAATACCCTGGAATTCAGGTTCTCGTTGCCCGCGACATCAATGTAAATTCACTTTTGCAATGGTTCGCGCATCACGTCCGCTCCTTTGAATCCACCGTACTCCAGTACGTGGTCATAGAGTCCAAGCTTCTTTGTGAACTCGGCGTTTTTTCGGGACGTAAGGCCAACGACTTGTCTCGCGGGACCACCCGAAGTGGCACCCCGCTTACGGACAAGATATGCCAGGCAAAAGCTGTCTTAGCTGACGCAGATGAAATGAGGATGCGGGAGGCGCCGCCACGATATTGAGAGGCGTTCATCCAGTCCTCACACCAGAAAGAGGTCCAGAATAAGGGGCAGTAAAGCATAGCGAGATCCTCTACATCGGGTGATGGATTGTACAGGGGATCCGCAGGGCACCTAGTGATTTGATTGTAGGGTCTTCTGTCTAAAGATTGTGAACGACGATAGGAAATTCGTACAGCGTGAAAGTACCTTCTCGCAAATGGGGGCGAGAAGCTGTGAACGCATATGGATTGACTGCTGAAACTGGGAGGGCGAGGAGACATGTAGGCTCACGCCATGGGTACTTGGCGATACACCTGATTCCGGAGCATCTGGCGCCTCGTGAAAATCGAAATATCTAGGAAGTACACCTTACCATTGTTAAACGAAGATAAACCTACCGGAAGTGAGGGACCTCGCCAAGAGCTTGGTAGGTGACATTGTTGGCGGAATATCCAAATCGCTCAACTTTGATTAGCACGTGGTCGGCAGGCAGAACAGCACTGTCTGGACGAGAGGCGGGGATGGCATATGGTCAGGTTTAATTGAGTGTTCATGGTAAGCTTTCAAAACTCCAACTGAAACGGGCTACGTCGGACGTCGGGCCATTGCAACCGGTGCTCGTTTCATGTCCCATACTTCGAGAAAATGAGTTATGCGGCATCCTGTTCTCAAGAAATAAACCCTTGGTGCTACAATTTGGGCTCGATCTGGTTATACAGTTTACAGTCCATACAGTATTGTCCGCGTAAGGGTACCAAGAGGACACGCTATCAGCATGCTGGCTAGCATAATAGTAGACATGACACATGAAGAAACAAAAGAGTCTCGGTTGTTCTCGAAGCGAGTGCAAATCAGTCTCATCGAAAGGGAATGGATTCCATAATGAGAGTGATGCGAGAAAGTATCAACAGTGATTTGCAGGGTATTGCGGAATGCACAGCAATAGGCAAACGAATCAGGTAGCTGATAAGCTGGGAATCTAATACGGGGGCTTCTTGAATTCGTCGTTGATAGCCTGTGCTTCAGGATCGAAATCGTCGCCTTGAATAAGTCTTCCCGTGGCATCGTACTTCAAGTCCGAGCGATTCACAAGAGAGTCCATCTACACACTTCATCAAACGGAACAACCACCATATCTGGAGGACAGACCTGTATGTGGACACTGTCTCCTTTTTTCACAGAGAAATGGTGAGACATCGAAGTGCCAAACCAAATATCCAGATAAAACACAGACGAAAAAATCTCGGCCTTCGGAGACGTAAAGTTTGTTAATCTCCGGACCGCCCGACTAGCCACTATCTAATTCAGGGTAAGTTTGTAGGGAAAGATTGTTCGACTAGTCTTCTTACGGTAGACAGGACTGCAGCGGGTACGTTTGCGATGATGGACGTGACTGGATTCAAGTTAAGCAGCATGAAAATCTAGCAGTCAAGACCAGTGATCAGTCAGGGTGCATCAGTTACGGAACATTGTACTCACGGTCGCAAGCAGGTTCGCCAAGAATCTGGGTACCAATTATTAGCTTTGAGCCAATTCGTTTAGGCGCATATATGCGGACTTACGCGATAATAAAGTAGATCAATCCATCATCGAATATGAGCTTGATGAGTTTGGATTGGCCGCTAGCAGGGAGTGCGAGTTTCCAGCCAGTCAGACACAGAACGGTGAAATCGAAAACCATGGAATAGATGAAGCTAATGGCGAGGATCTGATTCTCGGTGTACGTGATAACACAAGCACCGTCAATCCAGGCAGCCTTGAGAAGGATTCCGGTGGGGCGAAATATGTGAATGTCCAACAAACTGTTGAACTATGTATTTACCATGCAACAGAAGCGACCAGTGTCCCAGGATGACGAGGACGAGGAAGGCCGTGATATATTTGTTTTGCGACCACACTGCCATCCTGGAGAGCGAAATAAAGATTGTATAAAGAACATGATCGATAGGCTTACGTTCTGATCGAAAGGTTGATGCTCGCTAGTCCGATAGCGGCATTGCCAAATACCTGGTTAAAGGTATAGAGGCCCTGGCAATCGATTTCCGTCCTAACGTTGAGGGTAACGGCACTATGACGAAATTCTTCAAGATCGGCATCAACCAGAACGAAGAGAAATAATACTCACATTCCTATGAAGGCGAATAGCAGAAAGTAGCGACCCGCGAAATAAAATATCTGAGGAGGGTCAGTCACTGGGTGACTGACATGGTAAGCGAACGATCCTACCAATGGCCATCTGAACCTTTTCTGTCCGGAGAAGAACTGCCAATCAAAGTCCAAGGAAATGATAAACTCTCATCTAAATACCGACGGTGAGGTCAGGACGTATGAACGGCATCGAAAAGCGTGACTTACATGTAGAGCCCCAAGAGAGCGTGGATAAAATTGTTGAAGGCGACTGGGGGTGATATTGGTCAGTACGATACATACGGTACCCCGACCGACCTGAGTCGGTCGCTATCTCAGCGGGGGACTGCCAGTCTGCCATTGATCAGGGGGAATTGTTTAGGGAGACGGACAAGTGACGGGTGTGATGGGGGCAGGGGGAAGACCCGCTTTTAAAGGACATTGTCCCGTCACTTCGGCGGTGGCGATTGGTGGGCTTGCGAAGAGTGTTTACTCGGTGAAACTTGCATGGAATAGAGACCCCGCAGCTTCATTCGAGTCCCCTACACCGCCACGCGCAGCCCCTGCCCTGCTCAATTGACCCTCGAAATGTCTTTGTCGATCTTGCGTTTCGAGGAGGATACTAGGCGCCAACCCGTGATATCGAAGACCGTCGTATTCAATCTCAGAAAAAGGATGCCGTGTAAATCCAAGTCAGGGTTGATAGGAATCGTAGACAACGACCCACCTGGCGTTGCTTATTCCGTGACACCTCCCCTGGCGAGCCAGAACGGAGAAGCAACATTTTCAAATAGTTGTAAAACTTAAAATGCAGAGCTGAGCAATCTCTCGGAGTACACGTTGAATTTACGAATGAGAGAGAGTGGCACCGCGTTGACGCCGGCCTGCATGGTAATATCTCGTTAGTTTCCCGTCCACATTGTGAAGTTGGCGTCGGTACTATTGCCATTGGTGAGAACGCCCGCTCACCTCGCCATGGATGGTCCCAGAGCTTAGCGCCAAGATTGATACATAAATCTGATACTTCGTCTCGCGGCCGCCCAGGTTCCAATTCTGAACCCGTCCGAGGATTATAAGTGTCCGATAGCTAAGGCGTGATAGACAGCATACGAACCATCGTCATCCTTTTCAAGACACTTGTCAATATTGGATCTTCCTTTGCAACGTGTTGCGTCGCAGAGGAACGGATAGATGCTTGATGTGCGTTGAATAGTTTGCTCTGAAAGCAGCGTTTCCAGAACTTTGCTTCATAAAGCTATATATGAAAGTCAGTATGTTACATGACGATGCGCAAGGCGAAAGACCTTGTCTGGTACGTTATCAGAAAATCTTCGAATATATATATATCGTGTACGAGTTGAGGAGTGATTACGATTTTGACCTCCCCGCCTTCTACTGTTTATGGGGCGGCAGTCACGGGTCTGGGTCGGCATAGCACTGCAGCCGCACCGGTCACGACGCCACTACATCTATTGGTAGTGGCCCCACTTCGTGGGAGTCGGGGATTTCGACTGATGAGTCTCGCGCTCCGAGTAGGCCACATGCCGAGGTGTGGCCGTGAACGTAAAGTTGTGGCCCGCATCGTCGTTGAGAGAGCGTTCGAGTATCGCGTATGGATGAACTCACAAGGGGCGTCTTGGTGTGGTACGCGTACTGAGGATACCTTTTTACCATCCTGTGTCCATTGTACATGGCTGTTTCTTTGCGGACGACGGGGGACGATGGGTGGAAGTGAAAGCTGTGCAGTCTCTTGAAAGCGTTGGTATGTACTACCACAAGAAATTACCGCGCACACTCGAACTCACAGACAACCTGTCGTGTTCGATTTTGACTGGCCAGTCGCCGTTCTTCGCTCACTCGCACAGGAAGAGAATGACATGACACACCAGGTCCATGGCAGACCAAGACTCTGATCGATGGTTCTTTGAAGTCCGCACACCAGACCGTATTCGCAGGAAAATGAGAGATCGCCAGCGAGAACGATAGACTGACCTCGTGTGAGATCCAATCCGTCCTGGCTCTACCTCCTCCGAATCGTCCTGCAGGCCTTCAGCTTGGCCTCAAACCTACTGCACGCCGGTGCCGCCTCTCGAGGCTCAACCCCCGTTACGACTGGATAGGCTTCGTGCCAGTCTGAAGATTTCGTGTCTTCAGGAATCAGCAAGCGCTAGATCTTTGGATTTCGCATTCAAAGGTCTCTGCGTTGCGCGCTCTGTCATCATTTCCTCGGGCGTTCGTTTCTCATTGGCAGACGGGCTTCGAGCCAGTTCTATCGTCAGTCAGGCGAATCTGGGGCAGGCAAGGTATGTCTGTTCCTGACTCTCCCGGCTTGTTATGATTCATCTCTTTCGCGTCGAAGACGGCTCTCTTGAATGTGTTGGCAGAGCGCACCGAAATGGCAGGCGTTGTTTCGGGGACTCGACTCGTACTCTCCCGCGGGATTTCCGGTCCCAGACGTACGTGATCCGCACCCTCTTGAACCCATGCTCAAATGAAGCGTTTGTCAGCGGCTATTGTCAGAAAACAGATACTCACTTGGGAACAATGACGGTCAGAAAGCCCATGCTTTTCTTGCAAAGCTACCCCAGCCGTTTAACGTGCCGATATCTGAGAAGCAAGCATGGTAAATCATTCCTTTGGTCTCGTAGCGATATGCTGTTGATGGCTATTCTTGCAGCGTCGACGGGTGCTTGAAGATGAGTTAAGGTCAAGCTTCTTCTCACACACGCACCCACTCCCAGTCAAAGCCAGATACCCCAAGTCCCCAAGTCCACCCATTGTCACGACCTTTTCGCCACAGAACGTGGCCTGTGCCGTCTACTACGCACATGATGGACTTGTTCAGCTGACCAAAATCTCGCTGCGCCCCCCGTCAAAAACTTGTCCTCCTCTCCGAGCATGCCCCTCTTCCTCGCTCGCCCTGTCACGCTTGCAAACTAGTTCTATTCTCGCCGACCCCTCCCCACAACACCGCCGTCGCGCCTCCGGCTTTAGGAGAGTGCGCGACAGTCGCGACCTCCGTCCGTTTGTAAACAGCCATCCAGCCGGCAGGCGTGTAGATGCAAACAGCGTCG
>JBBPSB010000306.1:0-25526 GCA_038093375.1 Xerocomus brunneocitrinus
GGAGACAAATTAGTGGTAAGTCACATCTTTGTAATTCTAGACTTCTCTCTTACATTCAAAACAGAGAAATTGATTTCTTCCTTCCCCAGCATACTAAGGCTAGTTGACAATGAATTTGATGTACCTGTGCTTTCAGGCAAGATCCCATTAGTAGCTCTTCCAATATCACTGTACTATGTAGTAGAAATTTTTTACTAGTATTTATTTTTGTGATGTCGAGAGGGTTTGAAATGCATGTTGGACAGTATAGTGTAGTAGTGTACCAATCCAATCATCTTGTATGTGTGTTTCACAGAGCAAAACTGTGCTTTTCATACAACTAGATAGGACAAAAAACTAGATAGTGCCATGAACTACAGCCTACTGGAATGGGATGCATCTGTACCATTGTCGCGGTATTGTGCGTCCGCGGTGGTAGGTGAGCAAAGCAGCACTGGTTGGTGACGAGTGACATGTGACATTTCCCACACACTACGCTAAGCTCGTGGTCCTGCCCAGTCCTACTAAATGAAAAATCACATTTTCCTTGGTCTTTTGGAAACTGCTGTAAAATGAATAATTAATTAACTATCATGTGTGGTTATTATTACTTTCCTAATTCTAATCATTTCTTGTAATCGGTATAAAATATATATACCACAATTTTATACTATAGTTATTCTATATTGATAGAAAATATTTATCTTCGCTTCTACTGCTAGAAATCCTTCAAAATTCACATATTTATTCTATTATTTCTAAAATTATAACATTCACATTTAGTAAAATTACTGGATTCAAACTCCAAGATTTCTCTTTAAATTGTTTATCTTTTTATTTTATTTGTATTTTAATTTAAATTATAATAAATTATAAATTAAAGAAATATTTTTATATTTCATTAAAAAACTTCCTAATATATACGCATAAATTCCTGAAAAACTGTTCTTGAAACAATGAATATAAATGATAAATATAGACTTTATTTTTAAAAGATTGTGAAAATTGAAGTCTTGAATCAGAGTTAGTATAAGCTTTTTGTACTGATAAATCTCATGAAATTATTTTAAAATCTTTACAATAAATTTTATTTTGAGATATAAAATTTTAAAATCAAAAAATGATTCGACTTGTTCTTGACATATATAATTTATAATTAATATTAAAAAGGGTTATTTAATTTATTCTTTATTATTTACGTTTTTGTTGATATTTGTTTAATTTATTTATATAGTGGCACACAATCGGAAGCCCCATGAAATATAATTATGATAGTTTGTTGATCAGTAAAAGTTATATACTAGCACATCATATCAGATTATATCAGATTGATATTGGAATAATCAGGAAATAATCATCATAATTACTATGTGATCACTGTATGATCAGCAAATGATATATGTTATCAGATTAGTATCAAACTGATATAAGAGCTGTCTATGGTAAAATGTCTACCAAAACCTATATAAAATTATCTGATCAGTGTCTTTATGGTTTGTGGATGATCATAGTATATATCCACATATCTATGGAAATCTACACATATCATAATGATTCAGAATTGATCAGAAATATCTAGAAATACCTGTACTTCCCCATTTTCCTGATGGTATGGTAGCTCTCTCCACCACCGAATTGGAGTATATCGGACTTAGCAACGCGGGACAACATCTAGCTTGGCTTCAGACTTTCTTTGACGAAATAGGGCATTCACAAAAGATCCCCACTGAGTTGTTCTGCAACAATCAAGCAGCAATCATACTAAGCCAGGATCCACAATTCCGAGTGTGGACAAAACACATTCAACGGAAGTACCATTTTGTCTGAGATGATCTAGTTGGAAAAGGGGAAACAGTGGTCCGATACATCTCCACCAAAGACATGGTAGCAGATATCCTCACAAAACCTCTTGCAAACGAGCAACACTGGAAATTCGTTCATGGTATGGGATTACGCCTACACTCGAGTGGGAGTGTTAAAATACAACCAACTCCAGAGTGACCTACAAACTCTGGAGCTTTTTATCTCTTCCGTCTATTACCCCACATCCGGAGTTGGTGAGGCAACTCCGGAACATGTTCTTTTCTTTGCCACTTGGTAACACCTTACCGTCACGTCCCTATATTGAGGTACGAGTGTGCCTCCACGACTTAGTATATAAACCCTTCACTCCTTCTTAACACCTCAGTCGTTATCGCCCACTTGGCAGCGTCTGAGGTGAGTTATTCCATAGTGAGTACTAGCTCCGAGACTCATGTCCATAGCTCTGGTCTACTCCAGTCTTTACTAGCCCGGACTTTCTCGGACTTTAATAGGAAGGTACCTGCCGACATGATGGGATGGGCCATGGAAATACCTACCGATGCAAAAAGGTGGGCCAAGAGCATACCTACTGATATTGATAGGTGGGCCGATGACAGAGTTACAATGCTAGGCAGGTCGGCCGAGAACATATGCCCACCAACATGATGGGATGGGCCATGGAAATACCTACCGATGCAAAGTGGTTGGCCGAGAGCATACCTACCAATATCAATAGGTGGGCCGATGACAGAGCTACAGTGCTAGGCGGCTGGGCCAAGAACATATCTAGCTATACCATAAATGGATCAGCAATGCTTCAAAGCATTGATAACTGTGTTGGTACATATACCAGAGTAGTACAAATGGAGCACTACATGTTTAAGAGCATCCTGACTCATCTGGAGCCTGTCCTGAGCCTCCAGAGCATATTCCAAGCTCCAATGCATTTGCCACCAATACATTGGCCCTAAATACACCTAAGCATTGGTGAAAAGGTGCTGGATGCCTTGTGCCATGTACCCTAACCTCTGGACCATGTGAGATACATATGCCAAAGCATTTCACACCTATGTAACAGCTCCTTCGTCACGTCAAAACACGCTGGGACTCCATATATTTCCTGATCAACCGACTCTACGCCCTCCACCTGGTAAGTTCCCAATATCCATCACATTGTCATATGTTTTGACTTTCTCCAGGCTATTGACAGTTTCCTTTCCTTACCTCATGGACCAAATGATGAACTCGCTGAATGCAAGCTGTCACAAATGCAATGGGAAGTGCTGCAAGATCTGGAGGTCATCCTAGAGGTAATACTTCGAGCCTCATTACCTCCTACTAACTTGAATGATATAGGTACCTTACGCCACACAACAATACATGTTGAGCGAGAGTACTCCTGTCCTAGGTTTGGCAATTCCCGCCTTTGAACTACTCATGATGCAATGGGAAGAGTTGAGTGACAAGGTGCCCCATTGTTCTTTGTTTATCAAGGTCGGACTCGAATGGGCTCGGACATACTATCAGCACATGGGCCAGACTCACGCTTACATAGCTGCCATGTGTAAGTTTCAAGTTCCATCAATACCACTGCTAATTCTATGAAGTTATTGATCCTACCATCCGACTCAGCTGGATAGATCAACACTGGGGCACAGCTATGGCTGCAGATGCACGCAAATATATACTAGAGTTGGTAAGTTTATCAACATTGTCTTTTTGATGTGTACTGATGACAACTAAAGATGACAGAGTACCGAAAGAGATCCACACTGAAGACCGTACCACAGGATGCTGCAACCCCACCTACCGGTGTACACCAAGCGCATCTCTACTCCATGCTTGCAATGCACTTCTACGGCCTTGAAACGATCTGAGTTGGAGCGCCATCCCAATCGGCTCCACAAGCTGTTGACCAAGAATTCACTGCCTACGTGTTGTCAATACTGAGCCCTCCAGGCACCCATCCATTGGCCTTTTGGGAGGTAAGTCATTTGTATCTACCAGTAAACTCATATCTCACATCTTAATAGCTTGCACACGTCTCGTTCCCAAGAGTCTATGCAATTGCACTCGACTACCTTCTAATTCAAGCCTCAGCAGTCCCATGTGAACATGTTTTTTCCTCGAGTAGCAAAACCAATATGAACATATGCAATTGTATCTCACCTCTGTTAATGGAAATGCTACAGATGCTCAAGTTCTGGCTGAAGAAGGAACACCTCAACTTCACAGCACATTTGATTACACCACAGAAGGCTATGGTAATTGACAAAGATAACAAGGACCTTTTGGCGCGATTGTGTTCATCAGCGGGTGCCACAAGCAGCTTAGACGAGATTCTCAATGCTATTGCCAGAATAGAGGGCGACAAGATTCCAGACACTGTGGTCATTTTCTAATTCAGATGCTATCATTAGTGTTACTACCATGTATGCTACCGGTTATATGTTTGTTGAATGTCCTTTTCCTTGCAACATGTTACAATTCGTTTCCCCTTGTACTCTTTTCTTTGGACTCATCGTTTCTTTCGTCTGCGACTACCATCCTATCCCATGTCTCTGGCCCAACGGCCTACACTTGTCTAGGTAGTCGTTTCCTTCCATCTGATTCCATCCGAGTCCATCAGCTTCGATGACTCGTTCTTATTTAGTTATCGCTTATCCTTTACGACTCTATCGGTCACCGATGAGTCATTTCTCTCTAGTCATCTCGGTGACTCTTTATGACTCGACTCTGTATCTCCCACACCTGCCCTAAACTAGTAGGACAGTATATATACCTTCGATATTTGTCTTGTCTCCTTAGCTTAGATCTCCTCTGTACTCGCTACATTGTACATGAATCTAGCCCCTTTGATTTCTCTCATCCTTGACTCTTTGAAAGCCCATGCCCGTGCTTTGAATGGACGTCTTGTCCTTGAAACCTTGAACCCGTCGAGTGGAAACCCCCTCAACCGTCTCTTTACGTTCCAAGTGGAAACCCCCTTGAACGTCCTTCGAACCCTCGTCCCCTCACAGAGGCTACGCTTGCTGCCCTACCCAGGACCAAGTGTAACACAACATCACCATAAGGCTTAGGTAATCCCTGCTCAATCCCGTTGTCCATTCAACGTTCAACGTCGACACATGACAAGTCCTTGTTCCCTCCCTGATCCCACCTGCTCTCCTCTCCGAACTGCACACCACCCCAGACCACATCACCACATTATACAAATATGAAGAGCCTTTCCTACTTCAATCATTTTGAATTGTATCCTCTGAAACCCAGCCCTCCTCAGTCATGCCGACATCTGGTTCCAGACAGGACACACATATGAACAGCAAAAAGAGGTAAGTCTGCAGTCCCTTGACTCGCATCGTCATAGATACCAACCTTCGTCCAGCATGCCCACGCTAAAAAAGCCTATGAATGTGTTGTTGCTGATAATCTAGGCATGCCAAGATGCTTCAACAGCTCAGTTGGCTATACCATCAGGGTGGATCGTCCTTCCAGAATCAAGAGCTCATAATTCAGTACCTCACAGAGAGCAAGTTAGTATGCGATCATTCCCACATCATGAGCCCCACTCACTCTTGTTCATAGACCCTTCCAATACCCAAAGCTGGTATCTCCTCAGTCGCACTTACACGGCTAGACAAAATTACTCTACTTCCAGATCAATCAGTTCTGTGATGCTCTCGACAGTGCTTACTCCCACGCCATCCAAATCAATCCCTACATCTCCGAGGTCTGGTTTGAGATAGTTTCTATGAAAGCTGTAACAATCAAATCTTGGATGCCATCGACGCCTATGTGCAGGCAAGCAAACTCGACCCCAGCAACCATGTGATCTTTCAGCACCTCCAATTGTTGAAGACCGCACAAGCAACAGGAGGCCAGCTACCCACTGTGCCTGGTTCCCAGGACGTACATCCGACTGCCTATGCCAGTGCCGCGGTACCTCCTCCCAGTCTCACCAGCCCTCCTCTCCTACTACACATCGAGTATTGCATGTCCATTGTTCAGATCAGATTCTCATGGACCATCGAATGGTGACAATGTTCATCTTCCACCACCACCCACTACAGTTGGTGGCCGATCATCGCCTGGGCCATTCGGAGGTGGCCCACCACCACCGTCATTCTCAACAAGTCATGCCATCCACCATTGCACACACTGTTGGCACCGATAAATATGGGCCGCCTACCTTATCATCGTGACTTTGTTGGACCTCGTGAGGCCTCGACATGTGGTCCAGTGGGCCACCAGAACCTCCTGCTGCACCACCCTGTTCCCCAGCCCCAGGTCCCAACTGAGGAGCTGCGTGCTTCTGCTGCTCATGTGGCCCCTGGAAATAGCAAGGAATATTTCAATTGCCATATCCGCACATAGGGAATACCATGGGTATGGGTAACCTATGTGGGTATCTGGTGTGGGTACCTGGTGGGTGTGGGTGGGGGTATGAGTTATGGATACCCACATAAAACCCATACCCACAGCCATGGGTATGGGTATATTGGTGAGTATGAGTGTGGGTATGAGCTTAGGAATATTTCTGATATTGACTTCAGTTAATATAGTCATTTGATCATTTTTATCCACAAATAGCCTGTAGGTATTGATGGGTATCATGGGTAAACCCATAGTGGGTATGGGTGGGGGTATGAGATTTGAATACCCACGTAATACCCACACCCACGGCTGTAGATATGGGTATATGGTGGGTATGGGTGTGGGTATGAGCTCAGATACCCCAGGGTATACCAATGGTATTCCCTATCCATGCACCATCCACCTCTGCTTCACCTCCCCCCTTCCCTCACATCCACTCGCCTGGACCTGGTTTCCAGACATGCCCCCACTCTAGCCGTCAACCGGTTGGTCCTGCTGTGCCCACTGTACCATGCCAATCTCCATATTCTCACAAGCCCTTATGCCGGAGTGAGTGTGAGATGCCATGGGAGCGTCATGGTCCATTGCCTGAACACCATCGTGACTGGGAGCGACCACGACCAGAGCACCCTGGCCACCAGTCGCACCAACCATACTATCCATTGCGTTCTCCCAATCCCCACCATTGTGGTGCGAGTCCAATGGATACATCACCACATTCTGCATACCCCATCACTCATCATCCACATGTGTTTTGGCAGCTGAAGCCGCCCAGTGGTCCTCCTCACCCTCGCTCTCCTCCACCTGGTCCTTCGGCACTTCCCAAAAATAGGTGGCACTGGCGATATGATCTGGCTCAATTTGATGCATACGAGACCCCAGGCAAGTGGAACCACCATTGAGCCAGCGACGGCAATCAATCACGATTAGTGATTGAAGGTCAGGTTGTAGAATACTCTGTAGGAACTCAGTAAACACTAGAGAACCTACAGTAGGAAATAGACTCTAAGTAGTCCGCTCTAAGCTTATGTAATCATTACCATAAATGGAATATAAACTCCAACACTCCCCCTCAAGCATGTAACTGGCAAGGAAAGTGCTTGCCCAAAGAAAGAAGGGTAAATCTATAGTAGAAATGAAATGAATACCTGTAGTAAAGTATTCCGATGTCCATAAGTCCGTGTGATATGTCTGTTGAGGTTGCGTCGTGCAGCGCTGGCGTGATTGCTCGATTTGGTAAGTCGCAGCTCAGCTATGCGTGACTGACTGCAGGTGCGCGCGTTCATCGACCTCAGTCTATGCACCATGTGTAGAGTTTGAAGGTGGGTCTGGGACATTCTCCAGCCTCTCTGGCATGTGTCCGATGCGCCCGATTCGCCCGATATGGCCTCGACATGGCCATCTGTATTGGTAAGTCGATCTGTGCACTTGTGCATGACTGACTTTTGTAGATCGCGACTTTAGCTTTCGTCGTTGTTGCTCCAACAGCTTCAAATAATTGGGAGGCGGCCTGGGATGATTGTGAAGTGGCTTGGGTGGCCTAGGTGCGTGTGCCATCATGTCTGTGTAGTGTTCATGCTGACTTGGCTTGATTTCAGCTAGCGTCCACGTTTCGAGTCGTTTCGAGTCGTAGTGTGTGCCTCTCATTGCGTCATCCATGCGGCACCTTCCTACATCGAATCCGACGCCTTGGACATCATTTCCATGGTCCCAATCGACTCTGGCATCTCCCACTTCCACCCCGTCGCCTTCGACACCTTCTGGCCCAGTTTCTCGACTTTGCGCAATCGTTTCGACCTTGCGCGCGTTCTCCTCGCTCCCAGGCACTTTCCCATCATTCAGGACATCGTCGCCAACATTTCTGCCGCTCAAATTGAGCTCGACGTGTCCCAACTCGCCCTCTTCGCCCAATTGGCCTCCTGGCCACCTATTTTGACCTGGTGCATTCATTTCGCTGCTCGGGTCATCTGGGTCGTGTGGAGTTGACTTAGGTGAGTTTTGCTCATCCTGTCACTCTGGTCGTTTTGAGCATTTGTGTGGCTGTTCTGACACGTTCCACAGCTTCTTCGTCACGTCCCATGCATCCTCGATGCTCCACAATGCTCCTGACACATCCGCTTCAGCAGCCATTGTGATCCGCTCAAATTGGGTCCCATATGGTGAAGACCCTTTGGCCATTTGTTGTGGTCGTGTGCTGACTTGTTCTGACCCGTTCTGTAGGTCATTTGGACGGTTCTGAGGGTCGTCGACACCATCCACAGCTGGCGACGCTGCCATTTCGACGCTGGAGCGCGCGGTTTCAAGACTCGCAAGTCCGCTCCACATCAGCAAAACCCTTGGCCACTGGCTAGTCCTGGACAGTGCTACACAGTCCTCACAGCACCCACAGTACCCACAGCCAGGTCCCCCACTGTACAGTCCATCTACAGTCACTCACAGCTAGTACACAGTCAATCTACAGCAAATCTACAGCCTATTACAGAGTCAATATATGATGATGCTTATGACTGTCTGCATGGCACAGGTATTATTTCAGCATAAGGAGATCATGGACTATATAGTGATGCACAATCTGATGACTGACTGGATAACACTGTACAATATGACTGCTGACTGTACAAATTATATATGGACTGTATAGTACTCATATAGGCTGTATAAAGCTCACATGGACTGTACAGGACTGTACACACATATATGGACTGTATAGCTCTCATATAGACTGTGCAAAGCTCATATGGACTGTATAGCACTCCTATGGACTGTAGAATGCTCACATGGACTGTACAGGACTACACACACATATATGGACTGTATAGTTCTCATATAGACTGTGCAAAGCTCATATGGACTGTACAACTTATATACTAACTGTACCACCCCAAGATTACTTGTATGGTGTTGCCCAAGACTACTAGGACTGTCCTGGTACACATACAACCAGGCCATCAGTCACAAATCACACATGCAGATAACAAA
Source organism: Xerocomus brunneocitrinus (assembly GCA_038093375.1). Taxonomy (NCBI): domain Eukaryota; kingdom Fungi; phylum Basidiomycota; class Agaricomycetes; order Boletales; family Boletaceae; genus Xerocomus; species Xerocomus brunneocitrinus. The sequence continues at coordinate 9,136 of JBBPSB010000306.1, forward strand.
AACTCCTTTGATCATCATAGAAAATGCTAATGAATTTCAGGTAAAATATGCCAGTCCATGGTGAGAAAAGGATTAGGTGGGGCAGACAACATGACAAAACAAGGCAAGAGTTGGTGACAAGCGACAGGAAAGAACATAAGAAAACCATTAGTCCAAGTCAACTTCACATTCCGAACCATCAGACGATGCAAACCACATTTCGGTGACACTGTAAAGAGTTATGAACCTATTTGTACTTGAACACATAATAGATCACTCACTAGGCCTCCCGAGCCCATGCCTGTAGCGTTGCAGTAAGCTTCGGACCATGGTACACATCATCAATAACTTGTTGCAGCTTGCCATACATCTTCCAAAAGTCCTCTTCATTCTTCGATGGTGACACCTTGCCTTTCATTTCGCCGTGAGCAGCATACACGTCAAGGACTCCCTTGATCTGGAAGCGGTTGATTGGTGATATCAACCGGGCAAGTCGAGAGAAAACATATGTATGACGCTATATAGAGCACAGCCATGTAGGGCATGGTCTCACTGAAGGTTTCATGATTGCGGAAGGTCTTTGATCCCTTCATGTAAAAGATATGACGGCATGCGACACGAAGACAGCTGTGTGAAAAGTTCGAGGCCCTGCCCTGCGTTCGAGGTGAAAAATCAGTCGATGAAACAAGAGATACAGACTTACGAGAGCATCAGGTTCACCTTGGAGGAAACGAAACTTGTGGGCAAGATTTGATGCCTTGGCCTTGATCTCTGCCATCTGCTCCACTGGTGTCCTGGCATTTGAGGGTGACAGCCCATACTGGGTAGGAACTATCTCTTGGATGACTTTGCGAACTTTGCTGCGAAAAGTGTTGATGTCTTTCCACACGCAAACCACCATTTCGTCCAGGTATTTCTCCCAGTATCCTTGAGGTGTCTGTTAAGTGTGCAAAGACGCCAACAATGAGCAACTTATCATCCTCTATCATACGGCCATCGTCCGCAAAAGTCTTCATCGCCTCGTTGAGGACATCCCGACAGATGCCTTGAAGAGCATCTTCCATCGACGGAAATGGGTCTGAGAAGATCTGATGAGTCCGGAAGTAAAATTTGGCAAGATTGATCATAGCTGTGCACATCCGAGGATAAAACCGGATAAGGGTAGCGTCGTCACATTTCTCCTTGGCGATATGCTTTCTCCCCTTGCCATTTGCTCGTTTATCTTCAGCGCGAGCAGGATCTTCCCCATCAGACTCTGGAATTCGATGGGATACCTTGTCCCTCGTCTGAAGTTGCTGGGTGTGGTCTAGTTGTGCGCGAGATGGCGGGCGTGGCTGACGATTCTTTGCGTGATAGTGTTGAAGGACATCATAGTCAGTATTTACCTATAGTAAGTAAGACACTCTGCTTTTGAAACCGCGTCGCCACTTATCAACTGGACTGAATTTATTGGTGTGGCCGGCAGTACGCTCTTGCCTCGTTGGGCATTGATTACTGTCTTGTTCGAAGGGGTAAAGCAAAGAGTATTGCTGAATCGATAAACATGACTTACCTCCACTATATGTCGCCGGTGCCGGCTTACTTGCTGTATTTCAGCTTCATGGGGAATGTCAGCCTCGAAGGGCATCTGCTGATCAAAGTTGTCAGCGTCAGGGACAGTTACGTCTAGGTCGATATCATTGGCAACCAGGTCATCTATGGTAATGTCTTGCGGGGTGTCTTCACGGTGGTAAAAATGTTGACGGAGTCGACGAATCTTCTTTGAAAGGGCAGCTTGTGTTAGTGCGTGATCGTCCTCGGATTCATCACCATCATCGGTACCAGAGACGGCCGCCAAATCGAAGTTCTCCTCCTCCTCATCATCATTTCTGCCCACGTCCATCGTATACATGGATTCGTCCATCTCTTCCACGTGTCTGATCTCAGATTGAACTTGAGACTTGTATTGTTCTTCATCATCATCATATTCTTGCTGGGTATCGTAGTCCAACCAACCAACCATCTCGTCACACAATTCATAGCACCTGTAATCTAATCGTCTCTCAGTAGTTGTCACCACAAGGGTGGGAATGAACTTACCATGTCAATTTGCAGTGGATGAAGGGCTATGATGTTCCGGCGATGACATTTCGAGTATCCTCTGCACGACACTGTCCCTGGCGCATGGTTGAAGTGTCTCTGAGGTCTCCTTGCTAGCGACGTGAGGGATCTCATTGTGAGGAATGAGGCGAGAGTGAGCGACGTCAAGCGTCTGGGTGACTGAGGTCGAACATTGGTGCGGGTTGGATTCAAGTTGTGACCCAGCTGGCTCCCTGTGGGGAATTATCATTGAGCGTGAACGCTGGTGAGTATGGGATATCTTAGTGGGTGCTTGACTCGGAGCTCGAACTTGGCTAGGAGCGAGGCCTGGAGCACGGGCAGAACCTTGGGCTTTGTTGGCTACTTGTCCGAAAACCTGGGGAACTTGACTTGGTGCCTGAGGTTGGCTATGAGCAAGACTTGAAGCATGAATAGAATCCCAAGCATTGCTAGCCGCTTGATGCGAGGCCTGAGGAGCGAGACTTGGCGTCTGACGAGCTTGGCTAGGGATGAGACTCCGAGCGCGGGTAGAACCTTGACCATTGCTGGCTGCTTGACCAAAAGCCTGTGGTGCTTGACTCGGCGCCCAACTCGAAGCTCAAGCTTGATTAAAGACACAACTCGAAGGAGGGGGTGCAAGTCTATTCAAAGAATGCGGGGTCATTCCCTCACCGGGTGCATCGTACTGCACGGTGAATGAACAAGGTCGCTGACAAACGTGAGAACATATTTGACCAGTCTCACGTGCTGATGGTAGGGGCAGAGGCGTGGGTGTAGCAACTGAAGGTGACCATGCATGAGGAGACTGCATAGAAGCCTGATATTCCAAGAGTGTCCGAGTCCCCACGTACGATGGGGCTGTCGCTCCTTGTGTTTGCAAGCCGAAATGATTGCCGGGCCTGGCAGCTTGAAGAGTAGGTTTCGGGATGAAAGGCTCTGTATCCCTGTCATCCACACCAGGTGACTCTAGAAGTTGACTTCACCTAGAATACAATCAACACCGCACTGACGCACAAATGAAACATTTCCTGACTGTTCTCTTGTTCGACCACTTTGAAGCCATCGAGATCCTAGCCTCCCTTTCTTTGGGTGCCAAAGGGTTGATGGATTCCGAATCCAAAATGCAGACTTTTTCTTGTTTTGCGACATGGGCCTTTGTTGGGCTCTCCAAGACAACATCCAATTTTGCTAGCTGGTCAGCGACACCACCGCAACCGGCATTATTACAAGCAGAGCGGTGCGAGGGCATGACAGCCGTGTCTGTTACGAACGGTACTCTTTTCACATCTTATCTCATCTTTGATCTTATCTTTCATTAGTAACTCATGATGACTCATACTAGAGTCACATCGAGTCATGATGACGTGTACAACACATTGAGTCATTCACCGTCACAGCCTTCTATTCGTGCCGGGTAACTATTATCCTTATCATGATAACGGACCTTACCCGTACCCTTGACCCTTGATTCCTCGGAGTCTGGTTCATCGGATCTCAGAAGCGCACAGCCTAGCACGGCCTTTAAGGCACTGATGCTGCGGTTGCTGCAGATACTGGTGCAAACCTGTGTCACACAGCCATGATGACTCGTCCCTAGTCATAGTGACTCGTCAGGGTATAGGGTTACTATATTTATGATATGATCGGTCAGATCTAGTACAAACAGATGTACATACCATGGTAGTATATAAAGGCCCAAGAGCCGACCAGAGAACTTCAGTCAAGTTCTCTTGGATTATCCCCTCAAAACTTGTCCCATCCCCTCTCCTCTCTTTTGAGCTCTCAAGGACTGTCTCCTAACTGGGGCTGGTTATTAGAGTTGCTTCAGTGTCAACATTGCGAGTCTTGTGTTTGGTCATGAGTGAGGCCTTAAGGAGCAAGTGACATTCAGGAAAGCGACTTAAAGTCCCTTGCGAGAGCTTACTAAGCACATGGATAGCCGATGATAAATAGACAGTGATGATACAACCCGCCACGGCTACGAGGAATTCAGGTTGCTACAAGGCAAATTTTTGAGACTCGGAAAATCGTCCAGTGTAGGATACTTTTACTTACCTACTAGTGTATACACCATAATGTCTCCGACAAATCTGTCCTACTAGTCAATTCTACCATTGACGGCTCGAACCTCAAGGTGAATATGGGTAGAACCAATCAGTCATCTTTGTGCGTGTCAGTGTGCCGATTTACTGGGATATCCCCACCCTTCAGGCTTAGGAGCGCTACACTACATAGATTCCATCTCCCCTTCACATTTGAGCGACAATATACTGTAAGCCAAATTCAAACCACTCACCAGATTTACACAGCCAGAGATTGGCAATTGCAGTGCGATAGCATCGATTTACTGGAAGGAAACAATGTGCGATGGAAGGTCTGGGTCATGTTTACCAATTACATGCCCAATAAATAAGGTCCGTTTAATCACTGGTCATCCAGTGAATATTTGAGTGAGCTGGGAGAGAGAAGAAGTCTTGAGAGTTTGTATGCTCACGTGAGAATCTATTACTGCGATAACTCTCAGACAAATCTAGATAAGCATGCTTATATGGCAGGTACTTACATAGATGGCCAAATTGGCATGTCTCAAAAGTTCTGTAGTGCTCAGAGACAAGTGCTGTAACGCCAAAGGTTATTGGGTATGGTGGGTAGTACAGTTACATGAGACAAGAAATGTTCAGAGGCCTCCGACCTTCAATGCTCAACCATCGCCTCATTAGGCTATACACATACAAGGGAAACATGCAAACATGGTCATACATTGTCATGGAACATCCATAATAACGTCGCCGGCACCTTGTTGGTCTGTGTGTCAGTAAAGGAGGCGAGCTGGATGGATAAATCCATAAAACTGGCCATTTGTACCGTACGATCGCCAAGGGAGGATTCTGTCGGCCAGCTGTTGGACAGGCTAGAGCTATAGGCAGTTGGCTGACATTGTTGAACTGATTCTTGAACCAGCAGGTGAAAGAGGATTGCCAAGAGTCGGGAGCGCCATGTAGACCATGGGAGGATCGCCCGATAGATTGATATCGCTTTCACCCTTACTCTTCTGATGTCGCTGCAGTCAAGCACAGGAGAGAGAGAGATGCTGGGTAGGGGAAGAGGGAGTAAGAATGGGGAAGAGTGCTTTGCGCTCTTCGGCCCAAAACGACCGTGCGAGCCTGTCCCAAGGCGTGAGCTACGATCCCAGGTGGTAGGAGTGGTCCAATAACGCATGCAGCGAACGCCATACTCAGGAACTAGGAGGAGGACAGAGGGGGCTCCTAGGCTAGTTATGGTATAGTGGGTGGGGACTCGGCGACTCGCTGGTCGCGAGGGCGAGGTATTTGTCGATGAGGTAAAGCCACGGCCATCGGGATGGGAGTAGAGTTGGTTAGTGGGGTAGGTTATGCCACTGGCATGGGGGTCTCCGACGATGGGGAAACACCACGGCCATCAAGATGGAAGTAGGGTGGGTAGAGTTTGTCAGTGCCAAGGCCGCACCGCTGGTGTGGGGGCATCCGACGATGGGGCAAGGCCATGGCCATCGGGACGGAAGTAGGGTGGTAGAGCGGTTTGGAGAGGAGCAGACTGGAAGATGGGAAGGAAAGAATGCGATGAAAAGGAAGGTGAGCGGTTGGGTGAGTGGGACTGCACGAGCGAGGTGATAGTGGCGCAGATACGCTCGTCCAAAGACATCACACAAATTGATGTGCATATGCCTACCTTGAATTCAATAGGTGACCTGGGCAAAGATGTGAGCTACAATGTGAGACGATTACCACACCGCAGGTGAAGTGAAAATGAACATCTTTGTTTTTGAGCGGACAACAGGAAAAACCTCTGCTTTCGAGAGACCTGGCGACAACGAAGCGGGGACGATTTTGGCAGTATAATCCTCAATGCCAGTGTGGTGGGGGGGAGAGGATGATGCTGCTGGGAACGTCAAGGGGGAATGGGACAGTGAGGGAGTGACCACCGGGCTTGTTTTGAAGAAGCCGAATGCACTCGACATTGTCCAAGTAAGGTACTGAGGGGACGAACATGATATCCCTTTCATCTGGTATTTCGTCAATGTGGAGTTCGAAAATCACTTTTTGTATGAAGTTCTGGAGGTGCTTGTCTTCAAAATTGGCCTAGCAAGTTTGGCCAGGTTGTGTGTTTCACGGACTTGAGAAGACAAAAGAGGCTGACGAATGTGTCGAAGTCCTCGTGGCAGCGGCACTCATTGATATGTTCATTGGACCACACAAAAAGGAGGGAGTATAAGGTCTTGGTGAGATCAAGGTTGTCTGAGGCACCATCTGGATTATTGAAGGAAGATGGTGTAAAGCTCTCGCTTTTCTGGTAACACACTAACCATCAGATAGTAAAGGATATGAAAGTTACGCACCTCTGATGGATCTGCTGCCATTCGGTTGCGCTCGGAGATAGTGGTCAACATTTTGATGCTGCACAAACAGCCTTTCTTGGTAAACTGGAGTTCTTGTATTTCCCAAAGCGGGACGCGTTTGGGTTGGACAATGTATGAGCATTGCCGAATGACTCGATAATGAGCTCTGCGGCTGGGACAGCTCACGAGTTTGGAGCCCTTCTTTCCCAGATTGGAAACGGACAGCTCAAGCAGCTTCTTAATGCCTAGTCGGCAATTTTCCGACCTTCTGCTGCCTGTTTCGCCACTAAAGGGTATACGGTGTTACTAGCAAAACAATAAATTAGTTGGATTCCGTACCTGATGATAATGGCCTGGCCCTGGGCTGTGCGACGCATGTGGTAGTAAACATTGTTGGCAAGCTGAAAAAATGTCGACAGGGGCCTTGTTCTCCAAGTCTGATGTAGTCCGACAGTCTGCTGCGTACTTCTGGAGGATGGAGTCGGTGTTGGAAGAGACGTACTTGTGGTCGACTGCAATGATGGAGGGGCTGACGAAACACTAGGAAAACTCCTAATGGAGTTAAGCTAGTAGTTACAAGTCAATCACGCTAATCACTAGTCAGTCACACTAGTGATCAGTAGATGTGATCAGTAACCTTATTGACACGCCTTACTGACATGCCTTACTGACATCATTATGTCAGCAATACTAATAATGACTAAGGCACAGTCTAGATACGATCTAGACTGATCTATGCTGTGCATGACATCATCAACTGTGCAATGCACAGTTGACTGTGCATCTACTGCGGACTGACTGTGCATGGCTGTGCATTCATCAACAATCATCATTGATTGATCACATGATGATTCAATCTCCTCTTTATCTTATCATATAAATACAGCATGTAACGTAAGATGTAAATAGACTATTCAGTTGATTCAGATACCCGATATCTTATCTCTATCACTCATCCTCTGAATCTACCAATCGCTATTTGACTCCGTACCAAGAGACTGCTAGAAGAGTGAGTCTCATCACTCTATATCTATCCCTATCATTGTACTGCGCACCAAGCGGAAGGTATCCTACACTTCTGTTAGGTTTCTCATGGCACGTTGCAGCAGAAGTTTGCTTGTGTTGGTGTTGTCCCAGAAAATGTGCGTAGCAGTGATTTGTGGCCTGTAGGATCTCTTCTGTTACTTTGTTTTTGGCAGCTTGGCAGTTTTTGTTGACTTGCCTCCTCATGACCCTCAAAATCTTATATTCCATCGCGCATGCTCATCATGTCTCTTGCCGTGCTCGCTCAACAAAACAAGAAATGCTCAATTACTTGCAAGTGCATTCGTGCAATTCACAGTATGTCCATTGCCCCACCCTTCAGTTTACTATGTCGGTCCCTCCGTTTGGATGGTGAATGATGATGCTGACAGTAGTCTTAGTTGTCACACCGCAATAGGCACAGTGTGGGCAGAAGATGGCAAGTGTTACGTTTCGGTCGTTTACTTGACGTCGAATTACTGCCTCACCCTTTCGCAACCGAGCGATATTTGGGTTCACCGTTCATTACTTCTCTCCTTGCGTCTTTTTGGCTGGGACGATTCTGTTGCTGACTACTACTTTATGGCCCATCATCATGTTGCGTGTGGCAGTAACACAGCGCTGCAGGTCAAGCAGACATTGTTTCATGAACATGCTTGTACTGCAGCATGTGACAATATACTTTCGTTTGTTAACAGGCACGGCGGCTCTCACCCTCGCAATGATGCACAGTATTTCGTGACTGAATTCCAAGTGGAGCCTGCTAATGAATTGTCCCAACTTTCGGTGGAAGTGATCCCTTACATCATGATGGTCTTCATACACCACTCACTTGCTTTCCAGACTGATCCTACATGGTTCGTTACTCTCTGAATGATTATGGCAGCATGAAATGTCTGCAGGGATCATACTGTTCGCACAAGTCCCTACTTCCTTTGTAACAAATAGCCTTGTTTTAATTCATTCTCCTGCACCTGGCAACGAGGGTCCAGGAGTGCCCGGAGGGCCATGATATGATGCATTACATTGCTAATGTCAGCAACTAGGCAGCCCAGGCCCTAACTGAAAAGTTCGCCCACTGTCACAGACACAGACACGGTAGTACCTTCACGGCGCCAATATGGCACGGAAAACGCGACATTACGGCCACAATTCTCCCGCGGTAGTGTGCGGGGTACGAATTTGACGCACCGCAGCACGACGTCTCGGGATGACAACATGTTCCGGCTGTCGGTCTTGTGACACCCCAACTCATCCGCGTCCACAATGCACCCCGCACTTCGTCTCGAAGAAATTCTTTTGAATATCTTTGGTCAATGCTACCTGCCAATTCCGACACACAAACAGCGTGCCTCGCGTGCTACTGCTGATCTTGCTGCACTGGCCGGAACATGTCGCACATTCAAAGAGCCAGCTTTGAGTGTGCTCTGGACAGAGCTGGTCGACCTGTCCCCCCTTGCACGGTGTCTACCCGAGGCTTCACATCGAGTATACGCAGAGTACACGGTAAGGTTTTCTATCGTATCCATCATAGACTACCAGCATTGAAGCCACTTGAAGTGGTACTCGTTCAGCAGACCCCTTAAGCAAGCCGAATGGGACACCCTTCGAAGCTATACACGCCGTGTCCGTTCTGTACTGGACTTCACGAGAGGTCTCAATTGGGACTCGGTCAAGACACTCTTCAATCCTCCTGACCCCGACCCAATGTTCCCGAACCTGCGGATATTGCGCTGGGAATTCTTAAGAGAAACTTTTCCTCTAATGCACCATCTGGCGGTCTCATCGCTTACTTCCCTCGAGATCAATTTTGTGTTTGGCGACGATCCTCCTTTTCACAGTTTCCCTTGGTCACTCGGGGATCTTTGCCCAAACATAAGGAGATTCCGAGTACGCATGCGTCGCCCTCAGGTTGGCTCTGACGAAGCCATTTCCGGTCTGGTACGCCGTTGGACGAACCTACAGGTTCTGTACTGTCCATATATCAGCCTGGACGTTGACTCCCTCCTTCATCTATCCCACACGCCTTCCCTGACCAGTCTGTCGTTTGCCCTAAACGGTGTAATAGCAGAACAGATCATCTCTTCCCACTCCACACTTCTCTTCTCGAAACTACGTGACATGGAGATATCTTCCCAATCATTGGAGTCAATCTCGAGTTTACTTCCCCACATCCGACTACCATCAGTCGAGTCATTAACCGTCTATATCGACAGCTGCCCTTCCAAGTACGCTCTTAAATCATTCCTGGCCGCTCTTCAGAAAGTCTGCATGCGCCACTCTCTTGGCAGCCTAAAGCTAATTCAGACTCGATCAAGTTCCACCAACTACGACTCAGAGCGGTGCCAGCTTACCATCGAGGACATCCGGCCTTGCATGACCTTTGGCCAACTCCGTCGCATTGACATCAACACCGCTTGGATCGTAAACCTGACCGATAACGACCTCCTCGAAATGGCATCTGCGTGGCCTCATTTAGAGCATCTCCTCATCAACGAGGAGTGGGGTTGGGGAACCGAGGGTGGCGTCACGCCCACTGGCCTCCTCCAAATCTTGGAGAAGCTTCAAGCGCTACACCACTTTTGCCTTGCCATCGACACGCGTGGGTACGCAGGCACTCAGCTCCGGATCTTCGACCCGAGCCGGATCTCTAAACAAACCCCGCGTGTTCCGTTTTTCATGAACGTGGCAGACTCGTTCATTCAGCCTGAGTCTGTCGATGCATTGGCGGGTTTCTTTTGGGGGATCATGCAGCAGTACGCCAATATGTCGTCGCGTTATTGGCACACGATCACGATGGGTTATCGTTTGGATTCGGAGATTTCGAGGAGGCTTTGGGAGGATGTGTTCATGAAAGCCCACGAGAAGGTTAGGGTCCAGTCTCAAAGCTGGCCGAACTGCAGGAACTCCAACGTTCACTGAACGCGAACAAGACCGAGGTTACGATGTTGTGTCATGTGAACAGTAGGTTCGTATGCTCAGCCCGATCTGGGTTTGGTCCCTATATGTTTCTGTTTCTTCTGATTGTCTATCCATTGGTATATATCCTGGTTGTTATACTGCTCTTATTCATGGTGTACGATACTTGGGCTCCTTGGCACCCTCGATAATGCTAGGCATTTATGAACAAAGGCTATACTACACTGCCACTAATGTCAACATGCGATTGATGCTCGTTGGCGGAGTTCGCCCAACTAGATCAGTGGTGGTTGACTCTGGTTCTTGTTCAAGATGATGATCGGGAAAAGCATACCAGAATACCTCTTCATCAAGACCGCCATCGCAGCGCTTCGGCTCATCGCTCCGCTCAGCGTGCTGTACATAGCCTGGATGCTGCTCGCACCCCATGACCTGACAAGGACGCCCTTTCATTCCTGCTTGCTGATTTATGCTGCTATAGAGGTTACTTTCTTCACTTGCGTTTACCTCCCAAGACGATACCATCTTCAAAAGGCACGCAGGACCCTTTCTTTCTGGTGTTCTTTCCCCTGACGCTGTCATTTTTTCTGTTCGTTGTCCAAGGCGGCGCAACACCCCACGCTGTCTCGCGAAGAGCGCCAGGCGCTCTTTCGGAAATGCTCCGAGTTTCTTGGGTCCGCCGAGTACCCGTCCGGGTGGTTCTTCCAATCGAGGCATTTCCACATAAACAACGTTCTCGAATGGCTCTTGTGGGCGCTATTCTCCGCGTCCACGAGCGTGCGCCGGGAAGAGTGGGAGGACGAGCTCGCCGAGTACATGGCAACCGTCGAGGAGGCCCTCGGACAACCACTCCCGGATGGCTACAATGAGGATACCCCGTGCATGAGGTTGACGCTCGACCCGGTCTGCATGACGCATCGACCGCTGTTGTGGTATTGCGTGAGTTGTGAAAATCAAACATGGCATGCGGGCCGTAACAGTGACCTCAAAGGACTTGACTTTGTTTTCTTCAGATTGTCGGTATCGTTGATGTCGTGACGACTCTTAGACTGTACTGGCATGGATTTCGTCATTATAGTGACAAGCGGTTGTTCCAGTCGTTCCCACTTCGTCCGCTCACCCTCTTTTCGCGCTCTTCCAACGTCAAAGGCTTCTCATATTGGTATCGGCCCCACCGCTCGAGTGAGCGCAATCCAGTACTTTTCCTCCATGGCATCGGCGTACGTAGATCCCTCTCCGTGGAATCCTTCCCGCCACTGACGCGACACTTACAGGTTGGATTATATCCCTATAGTGCCTTTCTCACAGATCTTGCATCGCACCACCCGGACATCGGCATCATCGTCCCCGAATTCCTCTTCATCAGTTCTCGGATCACCTCCCCTCCCCTCCCGCGCCCTGCCACGCTCTCCGCGATTGCACACATCCTTGACACGCACGCTTTCACACGTGTCGTCGTCGCCGCGCACTCATACGGCACCGCCCTCACCGCACAGCTCCTCCGCAGCCCACTCAGCCCACGGATCACCGCGACGCTCCTCGTCGACCCGATCCCGTTCCTGCTCCACCTGCCCGACGTGGCGTTCAACTTTGTGTACCGCGCGCCACGGAGTGCCAACGAGTGGCTGCTGTGGTACTTTGCGAGCCGCGATCCGGACGTGGCGCATGCGTTGGGACGGCATTTTTTTTGGGCGGAGAATGTGCTGTGGAGGGAGGAGCTCGAGGGCAAGGTGGTTGCGGTTGCGTTGAGTGGGCAGGATCAGGTGGTCAACTCTGAGGCGGTCTGGCGGTATTTGACGGGGGGGGAGCAGGGCGAGCCCGAGGACGGGGATGGGCAGGGGTCGTCTCAGCATTGGCGACGATGGGGACGAGGGGGCTCAGACTTGGAAGTGTTGTGGTACCCGAAACTGGATCACGCGATGATTTTTAACGTCAGGGAGAGATGGATGCGGTTGATGCCTGTATTGGACAGGTTCGTGCGTTTGATTGATTAAGACGTCTACCCCCTCACAGGTTGGGTTGGGTTCATCGGACAAGTTGCATTCTGTATAGATTATATGTGTGAGGAATATACTGGGCTGGAACCAGAATAGAGACACCAGTAATTGGATGATCCATCTCAGTTCCAACATCAAAGCACGTTTGAATATACGAGTATAGCATGACAAGGACATAATGTTGTAAATGTGTATATGAAACAACACAAGTCAACGCTTGACCCAGGCGTACTGTTGAAGACGGAGAATGAACATCACGAAGGGGTGACAAAGGGGACGAAACACGTACTGCTTTCCGTGCCTTGGCCAGGCCTGTCTTTTTTCGCTCGACCATCCGCGGGTCTCTCTTCATCAAGTTTGCTGCGATTAACGGCAATTAGCACGGTCGAAAACGAGGTGATACGAAACAAGGTACCTTTTCGCAAAATAGGCTCTACCTCGGGTGCATGAGACGCGCACGCTCTGGATATGGCCACGGCAAGTGCACCACTTTGACCAGAGGTACCACCCCCACGCACGAGCGCAAAGACGTTGTAGGCACCCAGCAGGCCTGTGAGTTTGAGTGGACGCAAAATAGCCTCGCGATCGGCGGGTAGCGGGAAATAATGCGAAATCGGGACAGCGTTGATCAAGACCGATGTCGTCTGTGGTGGGGGCACCTTGACTTCTGGCGCCAGCAGTGTCGTCGACGCCTCCTCCTTCTCCGCCACGTCTGATACCCGAGCGGAATCCTGCGCCTTGATCATCCACACGCGCGCTGCACTCGTTTTTCGCCTCCCAATGGTGTAGCTCCTGCCGTACGCGTCGAGGGTGGCGCGTTTGCCCATCATGGCCTGCCTCTGGAGACGCCGCTCGCGCGCCTCGACCTGTTTGGTACTTTCAAAGGAGCTGACCAGGTCGCCGAGGGACGCCTCGAGCTCGGCGATGCCCGCTGTCTTGGCAATGCGGTGGTAGAGCTCGAGCTCCTTGAGCGCGACGACAAGTTGCCTGTACATGCCCGCGCTAAGGGTGACGTTGAGCTCCGCGCCCATGTCCACCCTGTCTGCCCAAGCTGGGTGCGGCAGGGGCAGCGCATCGAGGGCGAACTTGGGGAGTGGGTGAAGATGCATGGATTTCAGGGTGGCTCGCGACGAGTTGATGGCGTCTTGTAGACCGCCAATGACCTCGTAGTAGTCTGACCGCGTAGTGTAAAATGTCGGGGTAGGCGGTCGCTGGCGAGCGCGCTGGGGCATGAACTCGGGGTCGTGGAGCAGACCATCGTCTTGGCCGTCCTCGTCTTCCAGCGCGTCAAGGGATGCGGGTGGGACAAACGGTTTGGCGGAGTGGGACGGGGAGGAGGTGATGAACGTTCTGAGCAAAGGACGAGAAAGCGTCCGCCCAGTGAGAGCAGAGAGGACGAGCCTCGAAGTGGCCATCGTCAAAATTGCAGACAAGAAGGCGGTGTTCAGGGTCCCACTTGACTGAACAGAGTGTTCTGGGGTCCCTGAAGGTTATCCAGCTTTCTGCTGGTTTTCTGTGCCAATTTCCTGGTTGAATAGATGGTATTTATTAGCAAGTTGTATTGTCTTCAAATCGTTTGCAAGAGTCGTATGTAGATGAGAGAGATGCATAGCCTTGCGGCCACAAGGCGCCGTTGCCCACTGCCACATTGGGACTACTACCTCGTCTTCCTCTCAACGCCCACTTTCCGTCCTCCAGCGCTGGATTTCATTAGTGCGGTCTTCTGTTTTGATCTTTTTAATTGCTTGGCAGCTTGGCGTCAAGAAAACCCTGTGAATCGCAATGGCATACTGGGCGTCTTCAGGTCCTAAATGGAACACGCCTTGTCGATCCACTTACTCCCTTCTTATTCTTACACTCCTGCTCTCAATGCTCTCCTCAACTCATGCCCAGTGTAAGCTTCTCCCTGCGTATGAAATCTGGACGCTGAAAACTGATTTCGAATAAGATTTTGTCGTCAATCAACCTGGCTCGTCCACATCGTGGGCTAATGGCTCCCCGTACCCTTTCAAGTGGTCCAAGGGCCTACATGATGGAATAGGCAGCTTCGACCTCGAGATCACCAGGCTCAGCCAAGACGGCATCTATCTCATCGCCCAAAACGGTAAGCATTTCATCCCCTTGCGCCCAATTGACCTCGAGATTGATGTTAACCCCCCCATAGTGCCTACGACGTACAACACACTCAATATCCTCTTGCAAGACGTCCCAGAAGGCAACGACTATTTTGTCGTCTGCCTCAACTCGACATCCGGTGCCATCTACTCCGTCTCGTCCCGATTCAGCATCACCAACTCGTCATCGGCGCAGAATCCCAATCCAGATTCATCCGTGCCGACAGTGACGATTTCTGGTGCGCCCAGTCCGACGTCGAATTTCGCCGCCACCCTGGGGCCACCTGTGAGTGGCGCACGTAGTCTCCTTTTTAGCGCGCGGTCGTCGCTCGTGTTCGGTTTCGGAGGTGTCCTTGTACTCTGTGCTGTGTTCTTGGGCGGAGCTATGACGGTCTGGTGACGAGCCAAAAGTCATTTATATACCCGTTTCCATGTTGTTTTCAAGTTTTTCTTTCTCTTTTTTTAGATCTTGGACAATTTACATAAATGAAGCATTTGCGCCGTCGTGCTTGTATTATTCGAGTCATCCATCCTGTTTTGAGATGTCTTGCTTTCAACGCCGTTGATAACCCAACGGTTGCATATATCACCGGATGTACCTAACTCAGATCTCATGTGAATACTAATCTCCAGGGGGTCACTATAAGCCCATGATGACGGTCGATATGATCGTTCAATCCCGTCGGTAGCTAATCCCCCCACCCATTTCCGTGGCACGTAACACGGATCAGTCCATTTGCCGCCCCATCAAAAACTTTTCGCATCGTCTACAGTACTTATTGCGGCCTTGTCAACCCAATGGTCTGGCCCACGGCGTCTACTGTATTACAAACCCCCTAATCCGGGCTATGTGCGTCGCTACTATGTAGTACGTGACGTTTCCTAACATCCCACGGCCCTCCGGGCACACCTGGACCTGCATATCCGCTGTCCTCACCCTTTCTTTACAACGACACCACACGGTTTTTATGAAGGCAGTATTATTATACACGCCACTCTCAGGCACTCGTCCAAAACTACTCTTTTTTTCTACTTTTTCTCAGCGGGTTTCTTTCAACCTATATAAGTTCATTTAATCATGACGCCAATTGTCTAATTAATCACGATTCATACCTCTCGATGATGTCAGTATTGAAGACCAAATGCATAATAATCGATACAATTCCAACGAAAGAAAAGAAGAACACACTCGATGCCTGAAAGACAACTGAAACGCTGATCATTCCAGTCATCAAAACGTATTCAATAAACGTCGAGTCGACAAGATTGACCCACACCGTTTAACCCCGAAAGTAAACCAACACGACGAGCATAAAGAAAAACAAAACAAAAAGACAGCCATATGGTCACATCAGCAACCGGACAGGGGATACGAATTAGGAGTCAAAACAAAAGTCAACACAAGGCATTTCCTTATTTATCCGACACATGTCGCATCATATTTTAGGACGTGAGACCTGGACCATTCAGGTCCAGGAATACTAAACTTTGAACAAGAATCCGTGCCGCTCAGATCTGCCATTAGCGGCGAGCGACTCGAACTGCCCCGCAAACGAGAGACCAGAGCTGAGTGCCATGGTCACTACCAAGTGGGGAAAGCTTTGCCAATGGAGCCGTGTCACGCGAGTCATGATCACTCAGTGCTCCCGCTCAGATCTGGTCGATCATATCTGGAACCCACGGTGAGAAGTCACATTGCCAATAGCACGTCATGTGAGACATGATACTTACAAAGTTGAACCTCTCTAGGAGTACCGTGCTGTGTTCCTCGCACGACCAAACCGGGCCCATAATAGTATGATACGAAATAGAATCAGGGTGAAACACCCCTCAGATTGGCCCGGGGGGCCCCCCCCCCCCCCCCCCCCGCGAGGGCGAGGAGGGGGGGGTGGGGTAGGTAGAAAG